>OY755191.1:7943294-8239298 GCA_963576735.1 Bedellia somnulentella | reverse complement strand
GCCAAACTATAAATAAATCATAAACTTAACATATGACATGATAAAAATGACCACCATTCAAGATGCCAGCCAATGACAAAAAAGCAAAATAACATGACAATACAATATGTTTATTTGCCTTTAGAACATGGTAAAATAAGTTCTTATAAAAAGGCCAACATGTTTTACCTTTGCAGGCACGCAATGTTTAATTCAATAATGTAGACAATTCGGTATACTACATTTTTTTTCCAAAACTTTTATAAATACCCAAATTCTTACCAGGTCTAGGCTGTGTAGGTCTGGTGATAAGAGGCTGCAATCCGGATGGGGTGTCGCATAAAACATGGAAGTGGGACGTGGGCGGCGGACCCATGGCCGTAGGACGGAGATCGGCTTCCAACTGAAAATATAAAAAAATATGTGAATTGTCTTGTACAAATAATGTACAAGTGGTGATAGATAGTCATTGAAATTTTTGGAAGACTTAATGCTTTTGATTAACACGAAAAATCTAACAAGAGTTTAAATCTTTTGATTAAAAATGTAGTAATAGTAAAATGTAAAACCAACCGTGACAGGTCAGTGGGTAGAATACAGCCTATCATGCAGACAGGCATGGGTTCAAAAACCGGGTCAGGTTTACATTAATTTGTCTTTTCTTAAGTCAGACGTGTGGTTAATTTATCAAAGTGAGGAGGTGAGGAATAACATCGTGAGGAAACCCACTCGGCTAAGTTGTGCCTTGTCATGTGTCAGTGTATTCGCACATGCCTATCACGTGAGTATACTGTCCAAGCAAATCGTGGGTACTTTGAAAACCAGGCGACAATGTCACGTGATGTTCAGAGGTATTAGTACCTCTGCCAACCCCTTCGGCGATATATGGCGTGATCGTTTGAATTATAGTAAAAAATAAAACAATAAAATGGTAATGGCCATCCATAAGTAACATAGTTTTGTTATGTAATTGGTTAAGTTATTTTAAAAATGTACATATATATGACGCAGGCGGATTGTACAATCCGCCGTTTTACAATACGGCTAGCCGTTTTCTAAAACAGCGCCGTTTTGTAATGCGGCGGTTCAAGCATTAGCCGGATTGTTATTGCGATACGTTCTTCAATAAGGCGGCCCATCGTACTTATACTCGGGTGCGCTTTTACTTACATAACTTTTAGCTCCCATCATCGGAGGTCCGAAAATATTTCACATACCATTTAAAATCATAATGATTAGTCTTCATAAAAAATTGAAGTTCTGCTTGGGTGGATCGGGGGGCAAAAGCCCCCTGCAGGGGAAGAAAAGCTAGGTCACATTTAGCTAGGTTAGGTTAGGTTATGTATAAAACGAGCGAGCGAAGCGCAGCGGAGCGAGCACCTTTAATGCATTATCTGTATTTTAAATCAGTATTGAAATTATTTCTCAAAGTCACTGTTCACTCACAAATTCACTCAAAACTTCACAATTTAACCCACTCGCTATTGTTGTTATGTCAGGTAGCGCTACGAGTGTTAAGAATCGGAACTAAAAACTTTCAAAGTGGCGGCTAATCTCTCGATTTTATAAATTATGGCAAACTGGGGGTTTTATATCTAGCCGCATTCAATCCGGCTAATGCTTGAACCGCCGCATTACAAAACGGCGCTGTTTTCGAAAACGGCTAGCCGTTATGTAAACGGCGGATTATACAATCTGCCTGCGACATATACACATACTCAGGGCCATAAATCCCAAAAAGGGGTAGCCAGAGCTTTAGAGCTAGAAACTCTTCGGCCACATTTTGAAGTTGATGAGGGACAAGATGGTACGAATAAAGTATTATTGGTGATGGGTCGGCAACCGCATTGATCGCCCGCATAGTCGCCTCTTACGACACCCGAGGGTAGAAAGGGGTAGTGACATTCTAAGCCGGCACTACACGGCCTATCAAATAAAATAAAATAATTAAAATAATAGGCGGTGTAGTGTCAGCTTAGAATAGCATTTCCCCATTTCTTCCGGTGGGTGTACGTAAAAGTGCTAACAGACGATCGAACATGTACGGCGCGCACCATCGCACTGTGCGGTGCGCTCTAGCCTACAGACGATCGAACATGTACGGCGCGCACCATCGCACTGTGCGGTGCGCTCTAGCCTACAGACGTTCGAACATGTACGGCGCGCACCATCGCACTGTGCGGTGCGCTCTAGCCTACAGACGTTCGAACATGTACGGCGCGCACCATCGCACTGTGCGGTGCGCTCTAGCCTACAGACGTTCGAACATGTACGGCGCGCACCATCGCACTGTGCGGTGCGCTCTAGCCTACAGACGATCGAACATGTACGGCGCGCACCATCGCACTGTGCGGTGCGCTCTAGCCTACAGACGTTCGAACATGTACGGCGCGCACCATCGCACTGTGCGGTGCGCTCTAGCCTACAGACGTTCGAACATGTACGGCGCGCACCATCGCACTGTGCGGTGCGCTCTAGCCTACAGACGATCGAACATGTACGGCGCGCACCATCGCACTGTGCGGTGCGCTCTAGCCTACAGACGATCAAACATGTACGGCGCGCACCATCGCACCGTGCACCGCAAGCGCTTCGAACCAGCCCGCACCAATATTAATATTATTTATTTATTTATTTATTTGAGAAACAAACGGTACACAATATTTCAAATAAGACAAAAATACAGAGAAGTTCTTGACCTATAAAGTTTCTACCAATTGATATACAGACGATACAGAAAAACGCAAATTAAATAACTAATGAAAACAAAACAATTATACATCAGTTGTAATGTGGATAATTTATACAGATGAAATTAAGTAAGTTAAATGAATTCTATTGTCATTCCCACCAGACCAAGCAAACACTACAAGATTACAAAATATGCATATAGATTTTAGGAAATAATGTTAATAATATTTTATGATAATAAAATATACCTAAATAAGATACTTACTTTTCAAGGTTAAAAATACATAAATTAATAATATATAAGATAATTATGAATGAAAGTACTTAAAATACATACTTTAATATAATAACATAATAAGTAAATATATAAATATAATATAATAAATAAATATAAATTCAAATAATTATATTAAGAGAAAATTGTATGACTCAAACATTTAGGGTCAATCCGCTGATTCAACAAACTCCAACTGTTTACAAAAGTTCTTAAATTGAGTTAATGATAAATTGAAAATGTCAGCTTCGGAAAATTTTGTATTGTAAGAAATAATAGCACGGGAAATAAATGTGTTGGTGGCATAATTAGTCCTAAGAGATGATGTGTGGAATGTGAATGAGTTTCTAGTGTTGTGGGACGGACATCTGAAGTTTAACCTTGATAACAAATAAGGTGAATCAATTAGATTGTGGATGGTTTTAAATAACATTACTTGATCCCTAGTGTCTCTAGCACATTTTAAGGGTTTCAAGTTAGGAAGGTTGTTAAAGTATGGAAATCTATAGTTGAGGTGTTTAATAAACTTATTTTGAATTCTTTGAAGCATTTTGATATATACTTGATACATGGGGTTCCATACTGTTGAGCCATATTGGAGTATTGGTAGTACCAATGCATTATAAAGTGTTACAATAGTTTGAGGGCTTTTAAATTCTTTTGACTGACGAAGTACAAATCCTAGCAATTTATACGCTTTGGAGAATATGCTAGAAATATGTTTATCAAATAGCAATTTAGAGTCAATTATGATGCCAAGATCTCTAACCTCACTTGTTCTTGAAAGGACTTTGGAAAAAAGTGAATAGGGGAATAAATCATATTTGGTTTTCCTACAAAAGGATATAATATGGCACTTGTCTAAATTAAGTTGTAAATTATTATTACTACAATAGGTAGCAAAGCGGTCAAGATCCGACTGCAAGGCAAGGCAATCACCGTAACACGTGATAGTTTTATATATTTTGGTATCGTCAGCGAATAGAAGAAAGAGTGAATGGAAAAATACTTTGTAAATGTCATTTATGAAGATATTATGTGCGGCGAACCACGCTACACACGTTCGTTTTTGGTACGGCCCGTACCACGAACACTGGTGCGCGCCGTACATGTTCGATCGTCTGTTAGCACTTTAAGAGGCGACTAACGTGTGCTTTTACGGGATTTTTGGGCGATGCGGTTAGGGACCCATCACCAACAACCTTTATTTCACCATCTTTTCCCCACGCAACTTCCAGAAGAAGCTGAGGAATTTCTAATTCTTTAGCTCTGGCTACCCCATCTAGGGATTTATAGCCGTGAGTATATGTATATAATGGGAAATAATAATGGTTCCGAAAAACAAATGAATCTCCAACTACATCTGTCCGACTATTATTCTTATAAACCAATGTTTTAATAAATTACCGACAAAAAAACCCAAAACATAACGAAAAAATTAAATATATTTAACAAACACCTATGAACAGGATCAAATTACATTTTTACTTACAAATATATTTAACTTCGAATAATAAAACTAAACTTCCGAATAAAATACTGAACCTCCGACAAGTTTATCCGCAGGTGAAGAAAAGTTAGGTCACATTTAGCTAGGTTAGGTTATACATACATATACTCACGCCATTAGTTCCCATTGGGGTAGGCAGAGACTATTGATCGCCACTTCGCACGATCCTGACAAACCTCTCTAGCTTCGTTTACATCCATCAATCTTTTCATACATGCTCTTTTATTCTTCATACTTCGGACGCCAGTCTTTTTGAGCACACTCTCAATTTGGTCCAAGTGTGTTCTCCGTGGTCGTCCTCTACTAACATTACCATCCACACTAGCTCTATAGATCCCTTTTACCAATTTTCTATCATCCATCCTCTCTATGTGCCCAAACCATCTCAACATTCCTTCTTCTATCTTTCTTACAATATCATCTTTCACACCACACTTTTCACGAATAACACTATTTCTCACTCGGTCACATAATCTAACATTACAAATTTTTCTGAGGGACCTCATCTCTACTGCATTCACTCTGCTCTCATGCTTCTTCTGCCACACCCAACATTCGCTTCCATACATAAGCGTAGGAACAAGAACAGCATCATGCACAGCCATTCGGGCCTTTTCAGACACCGATTGACAGGTCATTAGCCTATTCATTGCTCCATTTACCGCATTACCCTTTTTCACTCTTCTTTCAATATCTTCATCACATTTTCCATCCCTTGTAAACAAACTTCCCAGATATACAAACTCCTTCACCTGTTCCACATCCTTACCATCAATCGTAATCACGCATTCTGTCACATCTTCTTGACTCTCAAAAACCATCGTTTTGGTCTTATCCACATTCACCCTCATTCCCTTTCTTACAAAAGACTCACATGCAATATTCATCATCTCTTGCAACTCTTCTGCCGACGATGCAAGTAGCACTTGATCGTCAGCATACAAGAGGCATTTAATGATGAATCCACTCATTCTTAGTCCATAATCACTTTCACGCAACTCTGTCAAACAGTCATCCATAAACAAATTGAAGAGCCACGGAGAAGCTACACATCCCTGTCGGACACCCCTAGAGATTCCGAACCAGTAAGTGTTTTCCCCGTTTACTCTTACACATGCACTAGAATCCTCATAGAGTGATACCAATGCACGTATAAGTTGACTCCCCAAACCGAACTTGGATAACACCTCCCATAAACACTTTCTTACCACCCTATCATACGCCTTCTCTAAATCAATGAAGGAGCAATACACCTTTTGGTTCTTAGCTAAGAACTTTTCGGTGATGCTCCTTAGAGAGAAGATTTGATCCATACATCCCATTCCTTTCCTAAATCCCTCTTGCACATCCCATATTTTCTCATCAGTTTCATTCATCACTCTTTCAATCAGTACCTTAGCATACAATTTACCAACAATGCTGAGTAAGCTGATGCCGCGGTAGTTTTTAGCCTCTTGGTGTGACCCCTTTCCTTTATATAGAGGCACAATCACCGCCTTGCACCAGTCTCGTGGAACTTTGCCACTCGACCAGCATTTTTGGAAAAGGAAGTACAACCAAGAAGCCACCAACCCTTTACCAGCCCTCAGCATTTCGATAGTAATCCTATCATACCCTGCCGCCTTCCCTAATTTCATACTTTTCATTGCTTTCATTATTTCTTCCATACTAATCTCGCTGTCACTAAATTCACCCATCTCCCCGTTCCAATCAACATTACTGTCGATTGGCGAAGAAATGGATGCATAACCAGATTACATTACAGCAATCTGGTTAGGTTATCTATACTTATAATAAATCTGTAGAGAGGTCAATTCTGTACATTAAATATATTTTCAAAATAACTATCAGGGGGTGATTGCTGATCGATACTGATGCCAAAAATGCAATCAGTAAAAGTTTTGTCTGTCTGTCGGTTTGTATGTTCCTTATGGAAACAAAAACTACTCGACGGATTTAAACGATTTTTAAGCTTCCATCGCGTGTGCAGCCTTAATGGTTACAGTTACATAGAAATCATGTATCACGGAAACATTTGACATAAAATTGTCTAAAAAATATCCTTCAACAGCATATGTCTATCTTTTATGGTTGACTCACAATAACACGTGTAACTGTATGATAGCTTAGCAGTTCGGAGCAGCCTGATTATATTTGTTTACTTTTACGTTTATAGTTCTCTCATTTAAAAAAGTTTACATTATTACCTATTCAATAAAAAAAGAATCATAGAAATCGGTATAGAAACACCAAACTTATACAAGAAATAAGCCATCGCGTCCTGTCGTCGCACGTGAATACAGAATCATGCTGGATTATTTTTTAGTAATGGTGACGCGGGCAAAAGATAGCCGTAAGTATATGTATTATGTATGCAAAGTTTGCAACTCTGATTATTTGTTTGCATGGGTTTATTTTCGAAGATACTGAACCGTTCATTAAAGCGCTTTCATAATTACAAAGCTGAACTATTCAGGAGTGCTTTAAGTGGCGCTAAATTTCACAAAGGTTGAGCAGTGATTGAAGAAACCTCAGATATTTTTAAAACTACGCTACCCGTGCGAAGCTGGGCCGATCCACTAGTGTATAATATATTTAACTTCGAATAATAAAACTAAACTTCCGAATAAAATACTGAACCTCCGACAAGTTTATCCGTTGGGGGGGTTGGGAGTTCTAAAGCCCCCTGCAGGTGAAGAAAAGTTAGGTCACATTTAGCTAGGTTAGGATAGGTTATGTATAAAACGAGCGAGCGAAGCACCCTAAATGCATAATCCCTATGAAACATGTAGTGTAATTTATGACTAACGTGTAGGAAAATAAAGGTAAAAAATATAAAGCATTGTTATCAGTAGAGCATAATTTCACTTGGTAGAAAAGTATTGTGGCAACCAACAGACATATACGTTTTTTGAAGATTCAAGTACGTCATTCGGTTGTTTTGTCATTTTTACTCGGACAAAAGTAGTCGGAAATTTTGTATTTAAGGCAGTTAATTTTATATTTTTTGTAAAGACAATTTTTATTTTATTATCGGAGCTTTTATTAGTACCCGTAGATAATTAGCGTGGCGGTACCTGATAGTTGACGAGCCCCCACTGCTCGAGGAAGCCGTGCACGCGCATGACGGCGCACACGTCGCCGGCCAGGTTGCGCCGGCACGCCGTGCTCGTCAGGTACTCCGTCGGGTTCAGCCGGTACGTGTCGATCATGAAGTTCCTGGGAGCGGGTAGCGGTTGTCTTAGTACGGTGTGATATAAGTAAGAGAACTTTGTCTGCCAACGTGTCAGCGTGGTGGACTATGGCCAAATCACCCTATAGAGGGTAGGTGGGGGCCCCTTGTTGGGGACATATATGGGCTGTGAGGAAGAGAAGTTAGGACAACTCAGGGTGGGTTTTAAATTGGTTTGGGGGTTTAAGCAAGCGAACTCTGTATGACTTAATTGTATGTTTGAACGATTTTTAATAGATTTGTTAAGAAAAAAATACTTAAAATTATAATAAAATAACTTTTCGTCCAAGAAAATTTGCTGCCGAAAAGAAAAGAAAATATATGAACAACAATCTTCTTTCTGATATTTTAGAATTGCCTGTGGTTTTTTATTGTGTCTTTTCTTTACAAACACCATCCTTAGCTACGGAAAGATCATTTGCGTTCTCTTTTTTTTAATACTGTAGGATTTTATTTACAAATGATATGTTTCAGTACCTATAAGCCAAATAAATCTCGGGCGTCTTAGACTTGTTCTTGCCATTGAAGAACTCGGGCAAAGCTCTCTTCTCGATGGTATGTATGGAGTTGTAGTCAAACCAAGCTGAGTACGACGGGATCACGATGTGGTGCGTTTGGTCGGTCACGTTGTCTTCTAGCTCTTCTTTTGATAGCATCTCCTGTGAAAATGAAGGGATGTCAATGATTAGATGATATATAAGCTGAACTATGAGGGTATGCATTGGTTGTATGTTATTTTATATTAGATGTTATTGTTGATAGACATTTATTTTCTTAATGGCAATAATCATCAAATCAATTTTTTTTGGGAATAGTAATTATGAATGGCAGACCTTATCGTTGCAAAATAAATACTATGGAGTGAATTAACATATAGCAAAAGTTTCAGCGTAATAGTTTTCAGCAAAGAAGTTAAACACTAACAAAGATACAGCCAAGAAAAATAAACAATGACGATAACAAGTGGGATAATAAGAAGAATAATGAACGTGAGTGAAGCAAGAGATATTTCTCGGCGAAAGTGGTGATCGATAATCTCTGCCCTGCTCAATGGGATTTATAGCCATGCGTGAGTATAAGTATGTAGTATAGTACCTGCGTGTTGGAGTCGTCGTGCGTGTCGGTGTTGGTGGCGGGCGTGGGCGGCGCCTCGCTGACCGGCGGCGGGTTGGGCGTGGCGGCCGCCGGCTCGCTGGCCGAACTGCCGGCACCTGGGGGGGGGATTCAGAATTAGTATATATAGTTATTTGAAATAGTCAACCTTTGGCTGTATTTAGATGAAATACACACTATTGTACGTGAACCTTCGATTCATAGATAGATTTATCAAATATGTGCTCGTAACTCTGAATAAACATATAAATGTTACGCTTTATTATTAACGTAATGCATTCATTACTACTGGTGTAAGCTTTTAATTTAGAAGATCTTCTTCTTCTTTTAATTTGTTGTACCCGTTGTGATATAAAACAGAGGTTTAGTTAATTTTATAAATTAATTTATAAAATTTTAAGGGATATTGGTAAAATTAAACATATTTACTGGCCCAAAAATTTGTTCCACGATAAGAAAAAATAGTTTACAAAAGTAGTTTGGAACTTGGGTAGGGGGATAAGATTGTAAAATAAAAAAATATTTGGTGATAGCCCTACAGACACATTACGCAACAATCACTAAAAAAAACCAATACCCTAGGTCGGTTTTAACGACGCCCTCGGCAATAACTATAAGTTAGTGCCAATCTAATCTGCCACTACACACCAATCTGAAAATTCAATCTTATTTAATTAACAACAATTTGAATAGCTACCTTCCTGTGGAGGCGCCTCAGGAGTAGGGGCCGTGTCGGTGTTATCGCGAGAGGCTGTATCTTCGTCCTCTTCGTCATTTTCACGACGCTTGGCCATGCGGCTGGAGAAAACATTGCGAAAATATGAGGTTAATAAGTTTTAGATAGAAAAAAATGTGTGGTCAAAAAAATGGTAATAAATCGGATTCTTTGAAAATGTTTTTCAAAGAATCCGATTTATTAGCTATATAGCTAAAGAACATTGTCACTTTCGACAATGTTCTTTAGCTATGCATTTACCCATTTAAAAGATAATTGAATAACAATTATTTTCTTTCAACATGTTCTCCTCTAAACTGAAACTAGGGCATTGTCTATTTCAAATTTTTAAAAAAATCCGTTTAAGGATATAGGTAGATATAAATATTAGGTTTTGAAAACTACAATCCGAAAAAATCGTTTTTCTTGTGTAAGTTCCTCTGTGATATAGTGTTAGAACTTCCGGCTCACAATCCGTAGGCCTCGGATTCAATTCGCATCGGTAAAATTACAAATTCAATATGTGAAATTTAATTCATTTTTGTATGACATTGCAGGATGAATTCACTGATTATCTGAAAATTTAAATGATTCAGTGCTTGGTTGGGAGGGCACGGCAAGTCTTAAGCCTCGACTACTATCATGGTATTAGTAAATAGTCTATCATATCAATTTTCTATGGCCAAATCACCCTATCCAGTGCATTCAGGCCCAAGCCTTTTAGTGAGCTTAAGCAGCATATAATACTTACATACATACATACATATACTCACGGCTATAAATCCCTAAAAGGGGTAGCCAGAGCTGAGAAATTAGAAATTCCTCAGCCACTTTTGGAAATTGAGTAGGGAAAAGACGGTAGAATAAAGGTTGTTGGTGATGGGTCTCCAACCGCATCGCCCAAAAATCCATTAAAAAGCCCCAAGTCCGTTAGTCGCCTCTTACGTACACCCACCGGAAGAAATGGGGTAGTGCTATTCTAAGCCGAAACTACACAGCTAATACTAATACATACAATACAATATATTAACGAATACATTACCTCTTCCTCTTATTCTTCTGCGGTGGCGGCGAAGGAGATCGCTTCCTCTTGCCTTTCTTGGACTTGCTCGCGGGTTCAGCACCCGGCATCAGGTCTTCTACTGATAGCCGGAGTTTGTGAACCTGTCAAAATTAACAAAAGATATTATATTTAATGATATAATAAAATTTTATAACCATTATTGCAAAAAATGTTTGGTGAGTTTTTTTGTTATTTGGATCTTTACAATGAACTGATCTCTACACTAAATCGCCCAATTATCACTTAAGAAGCCCCTTACCCTAAGTCACCTCTTCCGACACCCGCGGAAGGAAATTTATAAGTGCTATTCCAAGAGTGTTGTAAGAGGCAACTTTTGGGTTTTAAGTGATTGTTGGGCGATTTGGTTGAAGGCCCATCATCAATCATCCTTTGACAATCGTTTTTTTAACCCTTCAAATTCTCAGGCATTGGCTGCCCCTTTTATGATTTATACCCGTAAATATATGTATATCTACTATACCTTCTTCTTCCCATGCGCGTCTACTTCATAATCTTCCTCGTTCATCCACTCGTTGTACTGCACCAAGTCTAAAGCCCAATTGGCAGCCACTCGCCAGCCGCCACTGCGTTCCCAGTTTGGAGTTTCTGGGGGGTCCACCTAAAATATCAAAAAAGAAATAGATTAACAAAAGTTAGATAATAAATAAAGAAATATATATAGCTTGGAAGGTTGGGAAGAGTTCACATACCAGACGACTTAGTGTGGGTAGGCCACACGCAAGGTGAACCTATGATTTAGTCAGCGGTTGCGGGAAGCCAATGGATGAGGGCAGCATAGGACGGGTCCTTGTGGAAATCTTGGGGGCAGGTTAATGTCCAGCAGTGACAACATCTAGGAGCTGATGATGATGCATATTATAGATTGCAAGAGAATCATCCATCACCCATCAAACAGCCTACATTTTGAACACAATGTTACCAAATGTCACGTGATGCAAACGATTATTATAAGCAAAACATTAAACCGACCAGTTAACCTATGTCTAAGTATTGTGGATACCAAAAAGTTGCACCAAACTTTTTTATCGCGACAGAATACCGGTTGAGCGTATTATACCTCTTGGAGGTTTATAGCACCGTCTATTTTATGAGAAAATACACTAAATCAAGGATATTAACACGATCAAACATAAAATCACAAACAGGCAACTCAGCCTGCGTCCAAGTATCGTGGCTGTCGGGGAAGTAGTACCAATCCAGTAGTACGTTATTACCGCTACGGAATACTGGGCGGGCGTTTTCTTACTCTTGGGTGTCTCTGGCGCTTTATTTTGTAGGAGGATTCGCTTACTAAAAAAAATTACTCAAACATACAAGCACACATAAAATTATAAACCGGTAACTCAGCTTGCGTCTAAGTATCGTGGCTGTCGGGCAAGTAGTACCAATGCAGTAGTACGTTGTTACCGCGACGAAAGACCGGACGACCGTATTCTTCCTCTTGAGCGTCTCACCATATATTTTATGGAAAGATTTACTAATATGAAAACTAACAGCAAACAAACATACAAGCAAACATAAAAGCACAAACCGGTAGCTCAGCCTGCGTCCAAGTATCGTGGCTGTCGGGAAGTAGTACCAATGCATTAGTACGTTGTTACCGCGACGAAAGACCGGACGACCGTATTCTTCCTCTTGAGCGTCTCACCATATATTTTGTGGATAGATTCACTTATAAGGAAACCAACAGTAAACAAACATACAAGCAAACATAAAAGCACACACCGGTAACTCAGCCTGCGTCCAAGTATCGTGGCTGTCCGGAAAGTAGTACCAATGCAGCAATACATTGTTACCGCGACGGAATACTGGTCGGGCGTATTCTTCCTCTTGGGGGTCTACCGCGCCGTATATTATGTGAGTGGCTTCATCTTCGTCGTCTGTTTAAGAGAAAGGTAAATGTGAAATTAAATTAAATAGTACATTATGATTTATGATACTAGTAATCAAAGTTAGTCACTTCAGCCAATGTTAATTCTAAGGCTTAGTGCATAAGGAATTCTTTGAGTAAGTATTAAGCGCAATACACTCCAAGTCCGTCGAACCGCCGACATATGTCGGCAACTTTTTGTCTGTGGTCTAGTTTTCATACATAGGTTAGACATAAATCTTAGGCCGCCGGGTCGTGTCACCGGCCAATGTTGCGACCCGGCGGGCTCAGTGTGTACTGTAATTTATGAATAGTTGTCCCATAAACTTAACTATGTATATGTCGTAGGATGATTTGATGTTTAGGTTTTTTGCAAAAAACCTAGGGATTTTGCAAAAATCCGGATAATTAGACAAAGGTTATATATCTTACTAGGTTTTTTGCAAAAAAAAACTAGTTCGTTTAGTAAGATTGTACTTCTTTAATGCTGATTGGCTGATATCTGATTGCTCGCCTAAACTTATTCTGATTGGTTCGTCATTGTGGTATTGAGATATTATAGCTAGAGTTATAAAGGGTAAGAAATTACAATAATTATTTGATACTAGGAATTAAATATATTTTTTTACTCTTCTGTTGGAGTAAAATTACAATCACGTTCGGACATATTATACACAGATCAAGTTACCCCAAACTAAGTAACACTTGTATTATGGGATACTAACTCAGTGATATATTTAATATGATAAAATACACATATGCTCATCGCATAAATGTTGCTCTCAGCGGGGATCAAACCCGCAACCTCCAGACCGAAAAGCTAGTCACTTATCCACTCGGCCACGGACGTCTTCAATATAGGTAGGAAAAATAAAATAAGTACGTTTTAAATTGTAGCATTAAGGTATTATAGCTAGAGTTATAAAGGAAATGACAATACTTATTTTATACTTAGAAACTTTTTGTAACTAAAATTAAAATAACAATCAAATTAAATGTAGGTAGGAACAATGAAGTAAGTACGCCTTAATTAACAACCAATCAGAGATGACGTGTTTATGGGGCACTGCAATCGACCAATCAGTGTACAGTATTCATAAAAACTGACATTTCGTTTCGGAGTCATACTAAAGCAACTAGTTTTTTTGCAAAAAACCTAGTAAGATTAGAAAATATTATGACCGTTGTCTAATTATCCGGATTTTTGCAAAAACCCTAAACATCAAATCATCCTACGACATATACAGAGGTGGAATTTTTGCAAAATCCCTAGGTTTTTTGCAAAAACCCTAAACATCAAATCATCCTACGACATATACAGAGGTGGAATTTATAATTTCTTAAGGCTTACGTCATCGGTGTGCTATATCTATACTTATTACAAAAATATTTAATAATCATCATCAATGATAAGTATATTTAAATATAAAATCGTTATTCAGATGTACTTAAGGTTCATGCCCATGTCCATCATTTGACATCTATTCCTGATGATGACAATGATGTGGCATCTTAAATGTTATCGCAAGAAAGCAATTGTTGTTGACAAACAATATTGCAGTTCCTTTTGTTCAGAGATTTTAATGAAAGCTTACATTGCACCGTGGCATCACTAGGTTAGTGTGTCGTTCAACGTGACATAGAAAATTCATACAAGCATTTTCACATACATCTATCCATTGAATTGAATAAAGCCTTGCGCACAATTTCTGTTTGCTTATTGAATGCTGAGAGCCAAGAGCAGCAGGTCGATCACGCAAACCTTATTAATACAATTAAAACAAAACAGATTCAGTTTAATTAGACAGTAGTAAAATTAATGAATTCGTGACCGTTTAACATGATTTTCATGTCATTTCCATTTAAACAATACCCAGTTATTTATAAAGAAGTAATTGTTTGAAGTATATTAAATCAATATTGATAAAAAAACATCATGAACTTTTTATAACATTTATTTTCTTAGATTTGATTCTCACTATTCTAAAATATTTGAGGGTCAAAAGTGGATACGTGAGAACATTTCTACAACTTACCTTACACTTTTCTTTAAGAAATCAAATCACCTCATTTTTCGCATTATAAAAATCTTCTTTTAAACCGCCGTTTAAGCCCTATAGCATAACCTAGAATTCAGCAACTCAATTAATTACTAAAATTAAGAACAACCCACAGACATCCCAAGAAAAAAATTTTTACAATGTATGAAATATTTATTCATAAATGTAATTACCGCAAATTTCTCCATGATGGTTTTCGATGATATCCTTCACCTTGTTGGCAGTGGCTTTATCCACATCCGGTCTGATGTAGACACATGGGAACTTCATGGCATCAGCCTGAAGAAGGGCCGATTCGATTTCCATCATCATTTGCACGTTCAAGTCTTTGCGGGACGGGTTCTGTGAACGGGTGAAGGGGGTAGGGGAAGAAAATATGTGTGTTAGTATCTTGTCTATCGGGTTAAATGTGTTTATAAGATATTTGATTTATTGAATTTAGTTGGGTTGTTATCTTTACTATTCAAATACTAGGACACTTCAATATTATGTTAAGACAATATTATGGGTATTGAAAATAGTTATTACTGTATAAGGTTTCATTGCGGTTTGATTGAGTTTTTTTTAATTGTAAACATACAACTTGAAATAGAAAAATATATAAATTAGAATGATACACAATATTGAGGTAGCTACTACTCAAAAACTATCTAAGATATATTCTAGGAATAAAGAGTATTCCATTGACTGAAGACTTTTTATGGGTCACCACTTAAGACTATTATATTATATTTATATTAAATTATTTACATTCTATATGAATAAAAATCACATTGCAAACTGGTGGTTATGTAAAAGTACAAAATTGATTTTAATTCCATGCCAAAACAAAACCGGTGTTAGTCACTTCAACAAAACATGTAATTAGTGAAATATTTTAAACAAAACACACCATTATTCCTTCACAAATAAAAACGAAAACATGATAGGGACCCGGCATGAAATGAGAAGCTATGAACATAAAGTTGAGAAATACCCCTCTCCTATTGTCCTTTTTATTAAACAAGTAATATATGTTACAGTATTATTTACAAATTCAACTGAAAGTTAAACAGTGACAAAAACAAGTACTCTGTACCAAACACAATATATGAAATGTAAAATTATGTGTTCACGATAAGAGTGACTCCTCGATTAGCAAAGCATAAATACAACTTCTCACATACTCTAGACATATTAAAAATATGAATAAAATAGAAATAAAGAGGGTGCTATAATACTAGTTCTTGAGTAACTAACAAAATTAAGAATCGATTTTTTTATCTCATGGGATTATGAGTATATCTTCCGCAATAAGGTTTCTAACATTTAGTTTTATCGGAGTCTTAGGCCACAATTTTTAATTCTATGAATTTATGTACATATGAAATAATACATAAATGGTCTGAAGCTACGCCATTGAGGAATCACTCTAATACATAACCGTACAGTGTATATACAGAAGTGTTTTAAAATGTTTTTACGTGTTCAAGATATAGTTAAAAGACTGACGCCCGATTTATGAATTGAGTATTCCAGCTGAGAACAACTAAGTATCGTTCTGACGCATTGAAATCTTAACAACTGAATGAGACAAAACGATACTTAAATCGTTCTCAGCTTGAATACTCAATTCAAAAAACGGGCTTGAGAACGCAAATAGAGATATTTGTGATGAATTGTGTGATGTGTCACAAGTTTAAGTTCTAATTTAAGTACCGTGCGGTTAGACTAGATTAGATCAAAACATTTACTTGCTGTTTAACTGGCGTTTTAAGAGAAACAACGTGAAGAATTATTACTGCTCTTTGCACTTTGGTTCAAGATATTAAAACCTAATGTCAATTTGAAATTAATTAATGGTGTGACATATTTTATGACGATTTCTTATGAGAAATTATCTGTTAACCAATTATATTTCTGACAGAAGAAAAGAGATGTCACATTTTATTAGGCAGAATCTTCAAAACTATCGATGGTATTGCAGAGCAGTAAAAGTACAGTACTATTAAATCCTAAGTCGGTACTAGGATATCAATTCATGAAAGTTACATTTCATTTAATTAATTATTGAAAAAAACAATTTTGATCAAAAAATGTATGTGTGCAGTTTTTTTGAAATTATGGTGACACAAAATGTCTTTATTACTTAAATATCGCAGACAGAGAAAACAATAGACATTCTGTAAACGGGTACGATGCATAAATAATTTATTTACAGATTTATGTACTAAGGAGCCGAATTTTAAGGAACTCAAAACTTGGAGAAAGTGTTAAAACCGATATGTCACACTTTTATTGTTAAAACCAAGTGGCAACACTGATAAGGGCATCCAAATATAGACCTTCTCTTTCAGTTTTCTACAAATTTAGCCTCAACGCCTATAATTTTCTCCATCTACGCCAAAATGTGAGTATTCAAAATGGCTGTTAAAATACAGCGCGCTGATTGGCTGGCCGGTCGTCTACTGGGCTGCGATTGGCTGGCGAGCAATGAGGTGCGATGGCGGTGCGTGCGGCTCACTCGGGTGCATACCTTACCGACCTGGAAGTCGAACTTGCGCCACCGCTGCTCCGACTTGAAGCGGAACATGGTGGCGAGCACCGTGCATAGCGCGCCGCCTGGCTTCATGTCCATGAATACTTTCATCTGAAACAAATTGGGGCGTGAGCATACTGGCATTTTTGCCCTATAGCTGTGGCTTTCCCGATTGTCATCAATAGTGTATATGGGCTTTGGTGAAAAGCAAACTACTTTCCTTAGAATTTTAAAAGCTAGGAATCAGGGTAAAAGATATAAAAACTTGTGATGGATGGATCTTATGGTTGGAAATTACTTAGCCCAAATTATAATTAAAGAACTAAATATCCTACCCTTTTCTATCATATAGTCGCTGATGGCAAGCATATATAGCAAGGTAAACGCAAATACAAAAAAGTAGTCTGGTGCTGTATTTAAGAACGACACTATCGCTGCTTTGACTCATTGTTTCCTAACCTACTGAAAAATCCTGAGAAGAGGTAACACCAGGTCCAACACCAGATTTGAACGCATACCGGTAACAGAAATCGGAAAGGGGATAAGTCATGTAGTTCTAACATGGCACATAAAATAAAAAGCAAATTTCCGTCAATAGTAGTGAGCAAACCATAATTTGAACAGTAATGTGATTGCTTGCATATTAATGGGTACCAATATGCATTTTTATTACTTGGTTATTGGCCGTGCGACACAATGGCCCATTAGCTCGCTTCAAAATAGGTGATCTATATACACTGGGAATAGATAAACACTCCTAGCATTGAAATACATCTAAACTAAACCTAAAAGACATTGCTAGTAAAAAAAACATTCAAACTCAAATAAAAAAAAAGCTCGATATGAAGCTCCATGAAACTATTCTTAAATGTATATTTTTTTTATAAATCTACAAAATTAAGTCACGACATTTTATCCACAAAGTAGCTTTAGTTCATGAAGAAGTTTTTTTATGCTATTTATCAATTATTTTAAAAGAACTACTGCCTACAATCTAGAATGATGAGCTAATAAGAAAAAGAAACAGCCCGATCAACAACTACTTAATTTATCTATTCGGATAGATTCTATACCAACCACAGACAGTAACCTTCATTATAGATTTCCGCAAATGGAAGGCGTAAATGCAATGATCCGGAAACACGAGACCAGCTAATAAAATGTACCGAGAAATTACTCGCGGCCTCTAACTTCCAATCATGATTACATTTATCACTCACATACTTTAAATGGAGTGTTCCTTGCATTTCTCTATTAATAAAATAAACTTTTTTCAAAGATAAAATGTTTTAAAGATATTTTATCTAGATATTTTTAATTAATTTAGAGCGGAAAATATTTTTTAATTAGAATAGCATATAGGAAGTGCAATCATTTTTAAAACATTTAATATCTCACATGAGCGGCAAATAATTAATCAAGAAGAAAGTAAGACAAAAAATTAATCGGTTTTGGTATTGACTATGATACTAAGATCAATAACGTTACTATTAAATGAATAAAAAAAACCTTACTGTAATGAAACTAACCTAAATTCAAAATTACCATAAAGGTCCATGAATTTCTAACTATCCAAATCAATATATTATTCAAAATTATCAAAAAAGAAAGAACTGTAGCCTAGATATGAGATCACTGCTGACTCGTTAAGATTTACACAATAAAACAAAAATAATAAAATAACTTTACACTTGGTCAATGCATGCAATTAGTGCATCACTAAACATATAGCAAACCGACTATAACTATAGAGAGAGATTTATAGGTCACATAGTACAGGGGATCCAAAGTATTATCACTGGAGCAAACTAAAAAGGAAGGAAAAATGGGGCGCTCCGTAAGAAAACTGATCAACTCAATGGAGATATTGATCGTTAAAGAAATTAAGCGATCTATAGATACGACTCATTTCTTCGCAAGAGTAATATCACCACACAATAGCCAATAAAAGACATTTGAAAGAACTAAGGCCGATGACATAACTTCAAAATAAACTATGTATTTTTATAATTAAAGTCAAACAAGCCTATAAGTAAAAGCTGGTATAGTATTTGTAACACATTAATAGTATTGGCTTGCGGTTCACATTGAACATATATAGAAGCGAGGCTGTTAACAAGCGTATATGTTTCCTTAAAAGATAACAATATTTTTATGTTATCCAAATCTTTATCAAGATCAATCATAGTAAAAATACACATCTTGATTAAAATAACACTAAATTTAAAAATAGTAGGTATTAGATGTGGTTGATGAATGAGTCATATGAAGTAATTTTCGTTTTGTCTACACTTATTATAATTTCTCCATCGTGATAACGATAGCTATATAATGAATTTAAAGTTATCATAACAAGTTATTTGATTTCGAAGTACAAAAAGAGTATTTTTACCTAGTTTTTTAAACTAAATACATTTTGTTCCAGTAATTGTCAGACCATCCGTTAATGGTTCCGTAGGGTTAAGATTAAGTTTACAAATTATGTCAATGTAATTTTTTTATCAATATATAAAAAAAAATGTTTCCGTATCGTTTGTATGATTTACAAAGTTATCGCGGTTTTAGAAAATGAATTAAAATCTTAAAAGATATATTAAGATCTACAGCATATTTTTTTAGACCTTCTTTTTTTCTTATTTTAAAAGTTCATGAGGAACACTCATTTTAACATCGTCTTCATAAGTAGATCTTACAAGAGGAAGGATTAATAAATAATTAAACTTAACAAGTACTCGAAAGAATTAATCGCGAGATTAATGCCTCTCATTACGATTAAAACAGCAATCATACCTTCACCTTGACACACCAAAACACATTCACTCAGCGTCCGACAGACTATCCACCACCACTATCACAGATTTTATTCAACCAACTTTACATCTACTACCATGTTGTTTTACTTACGTTTTCGAGTATTTCTCTATCTGTTTATCGTTACATCGTGTGACGTAATATAGATGCACCATAAAACGAAATAGTGATCGAGAATTGGACCGCAGTCGTGTTGGTTCATTGGTAGAGGAGGTCGCTTGGGCAATGATGAATCGAAAAGTGTGTTTTGTCGTTCTGCAGTTGGTTTTTACTTCGAATTTAGGATGGTGTGGTAACGCGTACAAGCCTAAATCCCCTCTTATAAGGAATGTAAGTACATTAATGAGTAAAAGAAACAACATTTTTATTGGATTGATTTGGGAAAAATGAGGAAATAGTTTTTTTGTGTATTGAACTACCACATTTCATCTTGCGGGGTAAACGGTAACCAAGGTAAAAGTATTAGAAGCTTTTAAGTAGATTTATGTAAGCTTTAAGTTCTATCGCCCCCTTTTCACCTGTTACTATTATGCTTTCCTAATGCTAAAATGGGGCACGAAGTTATGAAGCTTTAGCTTACTAATAACATGAAAATTTTGAATTTATTTTGTTACTTATGATAGCTATACACTTAGAAGTGCAAGAAAATATATCGGGAAATCTAATATTTTATTGATGTATTGAATAGTCTTAATGATGGCATCTCTCTTAATTATCAAACAAACTATAAAATTAAACCATTAATAAATTTATAACTTCAAAATTAAGTAATATTATTATGTGACTCAATTTAAAATCCTGCTACTTTAAACTCTTTTCTTCTCAATAACATTCACAAATCTATCCTTTCTTTATTTAGTATTGTGAAAACATTATCTTCCTGTATCATATCGTAATACGGAAACAAAGATATAAAAATAGATTTCAATCTCATGTCTATTCAATAGAAGAATTTATCTTAAGAAACAAGGATCACATCAATAACAGTTCCGATGTTTTGTGGAAACTTTAACAATATTAAGCTATCGAATTTGGAAACTTTCCAAGATTTTACATTTAATTGACCTACTATACACATAGTCTAAGAATGTGAGTTACTAGAACTAATCTAGACTTTCACGCGAAATTTACCTAAACTTACGGCTGTTAAGTCGAAAAGGAGTAGGCAGAACATCAGAATCAGAAATTCTTCTGCCACTTTTGGAAGTTGAGTGAGAACAAGATTGTAAAAAAGGATATACGGTGATTGAGAACCTCCAGCCACATCGCCCAACAATCACTTCAGTCACCCCGAAACTGTTTGCCTCATACGAAATCCACGGGAAGTTATGGTTTAGATTGGTACTACTATAGTAATAATAGTACCGTGTAGTGTCGGCTTAGAATAGCACTACCCCATTTCTACCCGTGGGTGATCGTAAGAGGCGACTAAGGGTATAGGGGCTTTTTAAGTGAATTTTGGGCGATGTGGTTGGAGACCCATCACCAAAAACGTTTGTTTTTATCATCTTTTCCCCAATCAACTTCCAAAAGTGGCTGAGGAATTTATCATTCCAAAGCTCTGGCTGCCCCGTTAAGGGATTTATAGCCGTGAGTATATGTATGTATGTATGTATGTATGTACTATAGTAAGCCAACACTACACAGCTACATGAACAAGTATTCTATTAACATACATACATATACTCACGGCTATAAATCCCAATATGGGGTAGCCAGAGCTAAGGAAGTAGAAATTCCTCAGCCGCTTTTGGAAAGCTGAGTGGGGAAAAGATGATAAATAAAGGTTGTTGGTGATGGACACATGACCAACGATACTTTATTTCTACTATCTTCTCCCCTATCAACTTCCAAATGTGGCTGAGGAGTTTCTAGCTCTGAAATTCTGGCTACCCTTTTTTGGGATTTATGGCCGTGAGTATATGTATGTATGTATTTTTATAGGTGTGGCGAGTAGGCCAGCATCTGGAAGGCCCCTCGTGGTCGACGCAAGAGAACGCGTTGTACTTCGTGGACATCGAGGAGCAACTGGTGCATCGGATGGACGGCTCAGACGGAAACGTCACCACCAGAAGTATAGGTCAGCATTGTTTAGAAATATGGTAGTATATTAAATGGGGGTTAATTGATATGAAGAGATAGGTAAAGCTTCTTGATGATATAGATTGTTTATCATAGGATGATTTATCAAGCAAACAACTTTGATATCTGCAGGGGGCAGGACACCCGCCTATCATCAACCCTGGGTCGGACCTAAACCAATTTGTCTTTTCTATCGTCAAATGTGTAGTTAACTTATCGTGGTTGTTAACGCTGAGGGAAAACATCCTAAGGAAATCCACAAGGCTAAGTTGTGCTTAGTCGTGTGACTGAGTATTCGTACAAAACGGCCATAGATTTGCCCCATATCACTTTTATACACTGTCCAAGCAAAACGTGTGTAGTCAGAAAACCAGGTGTTAATGTTCAGTGATATTCAGGATTATTGGAACCTGTGCCATCCCTCCGGGGCTATACGACGTGAACGTCTGAGTCTTTAAGATTTATCAATAATGATTTTTTTTTTATTTATGAACCTATTGTGTCCCACTGCTGGGCAAAGGTCTCTTATATTGATAACGGCGAGGAAAAACTTGTTAGTAAAAAAATGTTAGACCCCTGAACTCTAGATGACTAAAATATCACTTAATTAGAATGTTTTTGTTCATGAAAACCGCATGTAGGTACTATTTCTAATAGAGAATAAATAAGGGAACGATAATTTTCGACACCAACGGGGATCGAACCCACGACCTCCGGGTATACGCCCCCGTCGCTCTGCCAATCGAGCTATAGTTAGTTCTAGTGCGAAATTGTTCTTTCCTTTGTTTCTTTTTAAGTAGTGTTAGAGCCGGCGCTGACTGCCGGCATGGCATGGCAAAGGATTTCGGTACAGATATAGCATTTTTAATCTTATTACCATGAGTATAGAATTCATTTTACTTTATTTTGACACAACGATGCCGACGTTCTGTCCTACCGCGGCCTCCCTCGGCATCGTTGTGTCAAAATGAATTCTATACTCATGGTAATTAGATTAAAAATGCTATATCTGTACCGAAATCCTTTGCCATGCCATGCCGGCAGTCAGCGCCGGCCCTTAGCATTCGCTACCTACCCGCTGGTGTCAATATTTTTCTTTCCTTTATTTGTTAAATTATTACTTGATGTTTAAAATTAACAATACCGCTGCCACCCTTTTAGGGATATACGGCATAAATAATAGGTTTGAATTGATCATAAGACGATTTTTAGGGCACCTAACATTACAATATTTGGTTAAAAGACTCGAACAATCAATCTCGGGAACTTTGGAATTTTATTCGCGAGCACCGTTGTTACACAGATATTAGAAAACTTTAAGCTCAATTAAGAGTTTTGTTAACACAACCCAGGTTTCGGGCCAGTAACACCAGTGGTGACAGTCAAAGACAATCCTCGCTTGGTCCTCATCTGTGCCAGAACCGAGCTATTCTTCCTGCCATGGGATTCGCCACCGGGAGACAGTTCTTTACGACTACTGACAGCTATCGACTTGGGAAAACCTGACAACCGATGTAACGATGGAAAGGTCGACGCTAAAGGAAGACTTTGGATTGGTAATTATGTTGAGGCATTTTATATAGTGTGAAGAATTTCTAGTCTCTTAGCTTTACATCAAAATGCAAGTAGCAGAGAGTGCAGAATCAATGAAAAGTAGTAGTGAGTGTTCGAGGTATAACCGAACACTGGACTTTAAGCATGTCGGGACTTTACTTCATTTTCAGTATTTTAGTCAGTGTACTATAGACTGGCTTTGTGATTATTTGTTAATGAGAACTAAGTATATTAATATAATAAAATTAATCTTTCAAAAATTTCAGGTACAATGGGCGAAGAAGTGAATGAAAACGTGGTCCCTGACCAGGGATCACTTTATACTATTACTCAAGACAACTATCTTCATCCTGACGTCGAAGTAAGTCATTTATCTATCTATCTATATAATCACGGTGATAATTCCCAAAGAGTAGTCAGGGCTTCAAAGTTTTACTGTACCTCTTCACAATATACAAATACAAAATAATTCAGAAAACGACGTGATAGCTCAATGGGTAGAACACCAGTTAACGTGCAAGGGACTAGTGTTCAAATCCCGGGTCGGGCCTACACCAATTTGTCTTTTCTAAAGACATATGTGTGGTTAATTTATCATGGTTGTTAACGGTGACGGAAAACATCGTGAGGAAACCCTCATGAGTCATGAGTCATGACTGAGTTGTACTTAGTCATGTGACAGTGTATTCGTACAAAACGGCGATAGGCCTGCCCCCTATCACGTGAGTACACTGTCCATGCAAAACGTGGGTACCATGAACACCAGGTGACAAAGTCACATGATGTTCAGAAGTATTAGTACCTCTGCCAACCCCTTCGGGGATATTCGGCGTGAACGTTTATGTTATGTTATGTTAAAATAATTCATACATCGCTTAGTGTCCGCTTCAATAGTTGATCCTATATTCTTCCGTGGAAGTCGTACACAGCTGTACATAACTATTCAGGATTTTTCTTTCTCAAGAGTAATACTATGGTGAAAACGCTTATTACTTTCAGTGCCATATTACACGTAGCAAGCACTATTTATTGGGTAACATTTGTAATATAGATATTTAAATCCAGGTTCGCCCAGTGTCGGTGTCAAACGGTCTCACGTGGTCGCAAAATAACAAATTCATGTTCTACATCGACACCCCTACGAGGAATATTGATGTCTTCGATTTCGATCTAGCTTCTGGAGAAATACGTAAGTTTTTGTTTTATACAATAACATTAATTAATTAATACTGCAACTAGAACTATCATTTTCATATTAAATATTTAGAAAAACATTTTAGCCATGGCTTTCAAAGCGTAGTAGTTAGTTAATATTTTTATATCATAACTCAGCTCTATTTTTACTCCTGATTTAACAAACGTACTCGTTACTTTTACGATACTTTTATTATGGTATTGAAATACAAATTATTATTATATTATTATTTGTACAGTAAACTCAGTCTCTGCATAGCTAGTACGAGCGACCTTTTAACTAGATATCGCGTGGTATAAAGCAGCCATCTCTTTCGCAATTACTTTGTATCGTATACTGTCATCTCATTTTAACCGATATCGTGACGATAAATTAGCGCTCTTGCTGAGCTGACTGTTGTAGATAAAATCATATTCTTTGCAACAATCGTTTTTCTGATCCAGGGTCAATAAATATTTGGGAGGCAAATATAAAGAACAATTGTATTATTTCTAGGCAACCGGAGGGCGTTGTTCAATTTCCAAAACAACAATGTAACGGGTTTCCCCGATGGCATGACCATAGACAGCGATGGAAACCTTTGGGTCGCGTGCTACAACGGAGGAAAGGTATTTGTCCGTTTTGAGAGTTACATACATACATACATATTCTCACACCGTTAGTTCCCATAGGGGTAGGCAGAGACTATCTATTGCCACTTTGTACGATCCACGCAAACCTCTCTTGCTTTGGTCACGTTCATCTACCTTTAAAAAACTGAGAGTTCTTGTTAAAAAACCTGCCACCCCATATGTTCAAGATATATCATTAAAGTAAACCATACGTGCTATCTCTATCACCAATTTATTTACATATGATACTTTTTACTCCAAACTCCCACTTTTTAAAAAAATATTATGTCTACTGTCGTCCAAATTGGCTCTATATACCACCTACACCACTATATTTTGAACCATCTACTAGTATATATCTCGAATCCCAAGTTGCCGAAGCTAATTACCATGAATACCTTATACTATCATCAAAAAAATACTTATAATAAACTATAAAATACATCTAAGTAAAAATCTTAAATTTTCAGGTAATAAAAATAGACTCAAGATCTGGCAAACTACTAGAACAACATAGAATACCGGCAAGCAAAGTGACATCAGTGATGTGGGGAGGCAAAGACTTGGCTACCTTGTACGTCACTACCAGTCGGCGAGGGTTGAACCCTTCACAATTGGCTGAACAACCTGAAGCTGGGTCTTTATTTGCTATTGATGGAACCGGGTCGAAAGGACTACCAGAACATGAATTTGTGTATAATGATGCGGCGAATTATTAGGAATAAAATCTTCAACAGTATGTTTTTGCTGTAAGCGCCTATTACAATATATGGTAGAAAGAGTATGGCAGCAAGTGAATTAAGATGTTATTGTTTATTATATTTTTAAGAAATATAATCTGATTTATTTTCTCCCCACATACATATACTCACAGCCATAAAACCCAAAAAGGAGTAGCCAGAACTTCAGAGCTAGAAACTCTTACGCCACATTTGGAAGTTGATAAGGGACAACATTGTAGAAATAAAGTATTGCTAGTGATGGGTCTCCAACTGCTTAGCCCAAAAACCACTTAAACAACCCCATACCCTTAGTTGCCTCTTATAACTCTCGTAGAAAGGAGTAATAACATTCTAATTGGGCACTACACGGCCGATCACCATTTCTCCCCACCTTTGATCAAATATTCCTTAAGTATAGTACTTATGTCGAATGAGTGATTATTTAATCAAATAAGGATAAACTTAACACAAGTTTGTAAACACACATGGAATAAGCAGTGGGAGACATCTTGTAATTAAATAGTAAGATTTAAAAGTAATAATTTCAACAAGCATTAAAGAGATAACAATAAGCAAAGGAAAAAAACGCTTGAGATCATTGACACTGAATTTGACAGAAAACTGACATATCAGCATCATTAAAATTTCACGCCATTTATTCGGATGGAGTTAGCAGAGGTACTAATACTTCTGAATATCACATAACATTGTCATCTGATGTTCAAAGTACCCACAATTTGATTAGACAGAGTACTCACATGATGGGGTGCAGACCTTACCAATGAGGGTTTCTTAATGATATTTTCCCTCACCATTAACACCCCTGATAAATGAACCAGTCATATGACTTTAGCAAAGACAAATTGATGGAAGCCCAACCTGGGATATGCACCCACGCGTGTCCGCATGATATGTGGTGCTCTACCCACTGATCTATCACTGTTGTATATTATTTTTAGGCAAATATTTAACACGGCAACTGAAATCCTTTTTAGGCAACTTACTATTAAGTCACAAAAAAACTAACTTGGCAGTGATTAAATATCTTAGCAACTATTAAACTATACAAGCAACAAAATGCTGGGATCAAAAAACTAAAAAAACGGCTGCTACTGTGAGGTATCAAATATATCAAGCGGGATCAGTGTAAAACTGGTTGAGGTATTATAAAACCTAATGTGGCGACTAATTTTTCAGAGGGGATATCATACATTCTTCACTGGCAACTATTGGATTTCATTATAAAAATACACATCTGGCAGCGATTTTTAGGTACCTTTAAAACTGAAAATGGGTATTATAATAATGTATTTGGATATTAGAATATTGTTTGCAGATTCGTAAATTCTTGAAAAGGCGGCAAATGCGCTCGCTCGCTTTTTTATTTTTGTGACTATAATATTAAGTAAATTACATATTATGTGTATTGAAGTAAAAATTAATAAAAATAAAATAAATTGGGTTAGGTTAAAAGTTGCTTCACCCAGCCTAATGGGCAGATGCAATTATGTTAGGGAAGGAAAACAGAGGGAGGATTGGGGGGCGAAGCCCCCCTCATTAAAAAACAATTAATCACCACAATTGTTTTTGTGCTAGGTTAGGTTAGGGTTAGCTTGTGTCCCTTAGAGAGGAAATAGGAACCCCACGAAGCGGGGTGACGTCGACCCGCTGTTAGGTAAGGTTAAGTTGTGTAGGTGTAGGTTCATTTAAAAGAGGGAATGTTAATAAAATAGACCAAGAATAGTTTTAAAGCATGTCACAATTTGGTTAATTTAGATCCCTACAAATGTAGCCAAAGTATTTTTTTAAGATCTTGTTTGTATTTATTTCAGACCTCATTTTAGAATTTATGAAAGCCTATTTTAACTTTTTTATCCGCCAATAATTTGTCGCCTTAGAAGAAATTAAATTGCCACAAAAGAAAATCACTGCCACATAAAATTTAAATAAAACCTCAAAACTCATTAAAAAGCCGCCGCTTTCTAATTAAAATGCTACCTCTAATTAGTCGCCAAAGTAGATTATTTACTATTAGGGCATCCAATCCCGCAGCATTTATGTGATCTCGGTATTTGCGGGATTGATATTTCTCAATCCCGCGGGATCTCGGTATTGGCGGGATCCCGCAATTGTGTATGTGGTACATTAAATTGTATATTAGTAAATATAGTGTAAGGATTGAAGGATACAAAAGAAATAAAAATCAACATAGCTTTATTAGTTTTAATTATCAAATCAAGCAAGAAGTACGATTATAATGACATATTATTTTTTTTGGAACACATACACATATACTCACGGCTATAATTCCCTAGAAGGGGTAGCCAGAGCCAAGGAATTATAAATTCCTCAGCCACTTTTGGAAGTTGAGTGGGTAAAAGGCGGTAAAATAAAGGTTTTTGGTGATGGGTCTCCAACCGCATCGCCCAAAAATCCAATAAAAAGCCCCAATACCCTTAGTCGCCTCTTACGACACCCGTGGGTAGAAAGGGGTATAGACATTTTTTTGGAAATGTTTTCGTAAGATACATCATTATGTCGCGATTCACTCTTTTCTTTTCGCTCGCTTGTCAGTCGTCGGCCGCGCGGCAGCGCGCGTAGGAGGGTGTTTTTTTGCTGCACATCAGTCCCGCAAATCCCGCGGGATCCCGCGCATGTAATCCCGCATAGTGCGGGACTGAAAAATGATGCGGGATCTCGGAATAACGAGATCTCGGAATACCGGGATTGGATGCCCTATTTACTATCCATTTTCAGTTTTTTTACGACTTGAAATGGCATCAATTTGTCGCCGCGTTAAATACATGCCTTATTTTTATGTTACATTAAACAGGGCTTTTGCAGGGCACATTTGCTAATGAATAAGTTAAAACTACTAATGATTGTTCTTGAAATACCAATTAAAATAATGGAGGCACTAAATGCTGCATTTACAAATGGTTATTTTATGTTGACTTTCTTGATACTGACCATATATTTACTAGTATAACAACTTTTGTAATAGTTTAACTGAACTAACGGAATGCAATAGTGATGCAGTTGGAGACCCATCACCAGGAACCTTCATTGCACTATCTTTTCCCTCCTCAACTTCCAAAAGTTGCTGAGGAATTTCTTATTCTGAGGCTCTGGCTACCCCTTCTAGGGTGTATGGCCGTGATTATATGTATGCATATTTAACCATGGCAACTAAAAGCACAACTGTTTTTGCATATTTATACATTACATCATGTAAAATGAAGATAACTTTGCATAATAATAAATAAAGAATAAATAAAGGAAAGAAAAACACGGTACGGTACGACACGGTAGCTCAGTTGGCAGAGCGTCCGGGGCGTTTACCCGAGGTCGCGGGTTCGATCCCCGCCTGTGTCGAAATTTTTCTTTCCTTTATTTATTCTTTATTTATTAGTAATAATCCCCACATGAGGTTTTCATGAACAAAAAGATTTAAACTTTGCATAATGTTATAAGTTTTTTCAATGGTAATTTCATTATATTACAATGAATTTGGTTGATTGATATTACAATGAAATACAGATGCACTTTGATAACGTAAATAAGACAAAAATAAAGTGTGCATCTAACAGTGCTCCACTTTTTCTATATCTCCTCAAAATTCTGAATGGACCTGTAACTTTGGATGATTTATTATATCAAAATTGGGTGGCATTATTTTTATACAATATCAGTTTAGAACTGAAACGCAACATTTGTTAAACAGTTTTATATGGACAGAATGTATTGCTGCCAGCTTAATTTCCAATGCCAGCATACAATGTTCCCCATGCTCCAAAGTTAAACAATTTCTTAGAGCAACATTTATGCACAGCACTAAAATCATAGTACTTACCGGTAGCCGAAGGAAAGGTGGGTCTGATGCATTCTTGCCAAGTTTGTTCTCCTGGTACTGGATCAGCTGAATCACCAACTGGGCAAGTCCATCTTTGGTGGGTGGATCAGTTTGCACATGCTGGAAAACACATAGCAGTTATAGTAACACAAACCAGAAGAATGATAACAATAACTAGATTCTGACATAATATCACAAAACACAATGAAGACTTTTAAATCATAAGAATGGAATATCAAGCATGCCAATTGTAGAGGAATATTCATTTATTATGTCTCAGAACTTCAGAAGTCAAGGTATAAATTATCTATTAATTACTGAAATATAGTAAATGTACACATACAAACCAATATTTCAATACTTATTTGATTAACATCTCAAGCAAAGAAAGTGGTAAATTCTGTCTTAAGTCAAGTACTGTAGTTATATTCATAGCAAACAAAACTAGACTAGTTTCCTCCAATAGTTTTATTTGATTTAGTCTGGAATTCTGCCTTAAAACTGCTATTAGTCTTGTCATGCTTTGATTTCCATTCATTTAATTTAGATTGAGTAACTTTTGCTGAGTGGTCCAAAAATCATGAATTAAATCATGATAACTAAGAACTAACAGCCATGTTTATTTACCCATTTTACCGTGAATTATTAACTTTGAATACTGCTGGACACCAGAGACAGATAGGTTACAAGTATATTTGATCGAATGTAGAGAAGAAACCAACCTTTTTGCTGTTTTTCTGCAGCCAAACTCTAATTTGGTCAAACTGAGCCAGGCATTCCGGTGACTGGAAATACTCGACATTTGGCCCTCCATCCTTTTTGGGGGCAAGGGTAGACATTTTAAGCGATTGTTTTTAATCACGGCAATATTATTTTTATGTAAATAACCACAATAATGCTGAATTATTAGGAAAACTCTTCAAATTTGTAAATACAAACGCGGCGTCCTTTGCTTCGTTTGAGTTTGACAGATTAGATTTCTTTTTGAGATCCATTTTTTTTATAATTCTTTTACGATCCTGGTTACTTGATTTTTTGAGCCAGCTTGTGTTACTAATGCGTGAAACAAAAGATGCGAAAGAGCATGCAAATAAAAGAGCAAGATGTTAGTTATAATTTTAATTATTGTTCTTCAAAATGTTTTAATTCATAGAAGTACTAAAAAACGTTAGATAGGTTATTTAAGAGGAAACCGGCGCTTACGAGTGGCACGGATTGCGGCAGATGTACGCACACCACTAGAAATATATCGAAACAACACACCAAGAAATGTAGTAAATGTAGGCGAGATAGCAAGCGCAAAAAAAAGAGAACTTATTTTTTCTGCACCGACGTGAAAAATGACACTAAGACGACCGTTTGTTAAGAATAATTTAGATCAGATGCGACACGCCACGCACGATCACTTATCTGAGAGCAGGTGAAGTAAAACAGTTAAAAATTAAAAAAAAAGGGGTTGTATAAATAAAATTAAAAAAAAAGGTATATAATTTAGTGCTTAATTAATTACTAAATTATCTATATTTTAAAATCATTAAAATTAAGATAAACCAGGCTATTTTAGAAAGTATCAGTCAAATCAATGTTTTAAAAAGCTTTTACTAAAACTATAATTTCAAAACAACAAATAAAGAGTACTGTAAAGGAGCATACAAGTAAAACAAAATAATTATCACCACCTATTTATTACGAATGTCCAATATGGACACTTTGATTACTTTAGTCTTTGAATACGCACAATACTTCTTCTCTTTTACTACACCCTACACCTAATTTATTACAAATTTTAATTAAAACGTTTTAAATTTATAATACTTACGAATGTAATAGTTTATCATCATTTTAGTAGTTTTTCAACTATAGTTTGTGCAAAATCTCATCACACACGACGGCATTCTCGATTATTTTGATAAACGGCAACTAGTGTGCGACTTAAGTCAGATGAGCCATTTAGCCTCTTTTTTAAGTGCCACTTACGAGCGCGCATAACTTTGCTACGGTGTTTCATTAGTACATCTATGTTTTCACTATATTTCTCTCTTTTCATCAGAATATGACGTCTTTGCGTCTGTTTGAAAAATAATTAAAACATATTATACAATCTAAATATATTTGCATTCTGACATGTGGTACAAGGTTCCTTGTATTTTGTTTCCTTTCGAGTCATACACCCACTTACACTACACACACGATGACATTTTTATTTTTTGTCAACGGCTTCAGAACTTAGATCACGTCACAGTCACACTCGTGATTACGCTTGACTCATACTACGACAAGATGTTCCAATTAGGACGAATTTGAGTCTTCACAACGCATGAGCTCACAACGGATCTGCCTCTTGTTTGTATAATATCATTGGTGCACACAGAGTTACTCAACCAACTCACGTAACTATACACAAGCGCCATGATCAGTTGAGTACAAGGATACTCTACACTATGGATGGACCCTAAACACTCTTAGAGCGTAGCAGGGGGCGTGACCTATTGGCAATTAAAATGGCTAACCTAGGGTTGTATCATACAATAAAGAATCAGAATAGAAACATATCGATAAATTTGCCAACATGTTTATTTAATAATGTTTTATGTAGAATTAGTTTATTTCGACAGTGGGCAAATACTTTTAATTTAGATCTAGATATTTTAGTGCCAGTTTTAAACCTTCGTTTCGATCATCACCATTTAACTCGTGAAAATTTTCGAGCGATATTTTTTTATGATTTTCGGCGTGGGGTAAGTTAAAAGCAGTGCATCGATCTGTGGTTCAGTCAGTGAGATTAATGATGGGTGTCATATGCTCAAGGACGACTTTAAATCGGTTGTCGTACACGTACAACAAAATATTGATGCTGTGCTTAACTTATATTCCAAGATCGTACATATACATACATACCTACTAAAAAAAAACAACGTAAATAAATTAACAATGTCACATTTATTCATTTTTAAATAACGTCATTTTGTTATCACGTTCTGAATGAAACCTTTTCATTCGTGATTTTTTTATGATATACCATACCATTTTTTTAAAATGCAATGCCAATTTTTATGCTGATGGTTGATATTTTCAAAGCAAATACCATCAAGCCACTTTCGTCTCCGTGCTTCACTTGTAGGAAACCTGAAATTATTTAATTTTAGTATTCAATAACCGCCTCGTAAGTAACAAATGTAAAGAAAAGTACATACATACATACATACATATACTCACGCCATTAATTCCCATTCCCGTAGTGAATGCAGTAGAGATGAGGTCCCTCAGAAAAATTTGTAATGTTAGATTGTGTGACCGAGTGAGAAATAGCGTTATTCGTGAAAAGTGTGGTGTGAAAGATGATATTGTAAGAAAGATAGAAAAAGGAATGTTGAGATGGTTTGGGCACATAGAGAGGATGGATGATAGAAAATTGGTAAAAGGGATCTATAGAGCTAGTGTGGATGGTAATGTTAGTAGAGGACGACCACGGAGAACACACTTGGACCAAATTGAGAGTGTGCACAAAAAGGCTGGCGTCCGAAGTATGAAGAATAAAAGAGCATGTATGAAAAGATTGATGGATATAAACGAAGCTAGAGAGGTTTGTCAGGATCGTACGAAGTGGCGATCGATAGTCTCTGCCTACCCCAATGTAAAGAAAAGTGTAACTATAAAATTAATGTTACCTACATTTTGGAAGGAATTAAGATTTTTAATAGGTCAACCAACCAACCAACTTAAACCGAATCTGATAGTACTAAAACATCGATAATACTAAATGATCAGTGTTTCACATCACTAGGTAAACAATGAGAGGAAATAATTTTGGAAGAAATCATGAAAACTAAGCCTTTTATGGCGAAAATATTACAATGATCATGAAATTTTCTCTGATCACATCGAGGAAGCATGAAATAAACTAAAAAAATTCTCTTGACCGAAGTGAAAACATAGAAAAGAATTACTTACTTGTGCAAAATTAATCGTGCCATTATTTTTCCACCTACAGTGACGTCACATGAGCAATTTAGTGATGGGAACTCCCCGTCAGCGCGTAAACGATGCAATCGATTATATTCGAGTGCATCGACAGACGAATGATAAATTGACAGAAGAATGATAAATCTAGAATTATACCTGTTTTTTAATAACGCTATTTTCTCATGGTCTCATTTTTATCCTGAGCAACTCTTCCTACATTATTTTCCTCCACCACTACATCTTCTCGGAGAAAAACGATCTAAATCAGTGAGTTAATGAGTCAGTTAGTCAGTGAGTAGTTCAGTAGCCTTTATTATTTTAATAACTTGTCCTTATTGATAACCTACCTAATTAACTAGTTTTAATAATTTGTTCTCGGAAAGTTACAAAATGATTTAAAAAAACCCCGAGAAGAAATTTTATCTACAAAAAGGAAAGCCAGTAGAAGGCGCTATGACAAAATATAATACAACCCAGAACTAATTCGGCTTTAAAAAAACAAATAAAATAACTTGTAGAGAAGGAAAAATAATCAAGTATTTTTTTTTCGTTGTCTGTTTTTCTCCAGGCTGTATCTCATAAACAGTGATAACTAGAAAGCTGAAATTTTCACAAATGACGTATTTCTGTTGCCGCTATAACAACAAATACAAGTAAAAAATGGATTTTAAGGGGGGCCCCTTACAATAAACGTGTTTTTTTCCGTATTTGTTTGCTCAATATTAAAACGTTAATAAGTAGATACTTAAAATTTTCACAGTATATTTACTTGTATCACCTTTCAAAATAAATAATTAAATAAAAGTAAAGTAAATATCAAAGGGGCTCCTATACAAAAACGTTATTTTCTATTATAGATGATAGTACGGAACTGTTCGTTTGTTCAATTTTGTAAATTAAAATGTTTAGCAGGGAAGTATACAAAATAGAGTCAGAAAATAAGATTGCAGAAAACTAAATTTAAAAGAGTATAGTTTATATTATATTTATGTAAATAACCACAATAATGCTGAATTATTAGGAAAACTCTTCAAATTTGTAAATACAAAATGTTTGACAGATTAGATTTCTTTTTGAGATCCATTTTTTTTATAATTCTTTTACGATCCTGGTTACTTGATTTTTTGAGCCAGCTTGTGTTACTAATGCGTGAAACAAAAGATGCGAAAGAGCATGCAAATAAAAGAGCAAGATGTTAGTTATAATTTTAATTATTGTTCTTCAAAATGTTTTAATTCATAGAAGTACTAAAAAACGTTAGATAGGTTATTTAAGAGGAAACCGGCGCTTACGAGTGGCACGGATTGCGGCAGATGTACGCACACCACTAGAAATATATCGAAACAACACACCAAGAAATGTAGTAAATGTAGGCGAGATAGCAAGCGCAAAAAAAAGAGAACTTATTTTTTCTGCACCGACGTGAAAAATGACACTAAGACGACCGTTTGTTAAGAATAATTTAGATCAGATGCGACACGCCACGCACGATCACTTATCTGAGAGCGGGTGAAGTAAAACAGTTAAAAATTAAAAAAAAAGGGGTTGTATAAATAAAATTAAAAAAAAAGGTATATAATTTAGTGCTTAATTAATTACTAAATTATCTATATTTTAAAATCATTAAAATTAAGATAAACCAGGCTATTTTAGAAAGTATCAGTCAAATCAATGTTTTAAAAAGCTTTTACTAAAACTATAATTTCAAAACAACAAATAAAGAGTACTGTAAAGGAGCATACAAGTAAAACAAAATAATTATCACCACCTATTTATTACGAATGTCCAATATGGACGCTTTGATTACTTTAGTCTTTGAATACGCACAATACTTCTTCTCTTTTACTACACCCTACACCTAATTTATTACAAATTTTAATTAAAACGTTTTAAATTTATAATACTTACGAATGTAATAGTTTATCATCATTTTAGTAGTTTTTCAACTATAGTTTGTGCAAAATCTCATCACACACGACGGCATTCTCGATTATTTTGATAAACGGCAACTAGTGTGCGACTTAAGTCAGATGAGCCATTTAGCCTCTTTTTTAAGTGCCACTTACGAGCGCGCATAACTTTGCTACGGTGTTTCATTAGTACATCTATGTTTTCACTATATTTCTCTCTTTTCATCAGAATATGACGTCTTTGCGTCTGTTTGAAAAATAATTAAAACATATTATACAATCTAAATATATTTGCATTCTGACATGTGGTACAAGGTTCCTTGTATTTTGTTTCCTTTCGAGTCATACACCCACTTACACTACACACACGATGACATTTTTATTTTTTGTCAACGGCTTCAGAACTTAGATCACGTCACAGTCACACTCGTGATTACGCTTGACTCATACTACGACAAGATGTTCCAATTAGGACGAATTTGAGTCTTCACAACGCATGAGCTCACAACGGATCTGCCTCTTGTTTGTATAATATCATTGGTGCACACAGAGTTACTCAACCAACTCACGTAACTATACACAAGCGCCATGATCAGTTGAGTACAAGGATACTCTACACTATGGATGGACCCTAAACACTCTTAGAGCGTAGCAGGGGGCGTGACCTATTGGCAATTAAAATGGCTAACCTAGGGTTGTATCATACAATAAAGAATCAGAATAGAAACATATCGATAAATTTGCCAACATGTTTATTTAATAATGTTTTATGTAGAATTAATTTATTTCGACAGTGGGCAAATACTTTTAATTTAGATCTAGATATTTTAGTGCCAGTTTTAAACCTTCGTTTCGATCATCACCATTTAACTCGTGAAAATTTTCGAGCGATATTTATTTATGATTTTCGGCGTGGGGTAAGTTAAAAGCAGTGCATCGATCTGTGGTTCAGTCAGTGAGATTAATGATGGGTGTCATATGCTCAAGGACGACTTTAAATCGGTTGTCGTACACGTACAACAAAATATTGATGCTGTGCTTAACTTATATTCCAAGATCGTACATATACATACATACCTACTAAAAAAAAACAACGTAAATAAATTAACAATGTCACATTTATTCATTTTTAAATAACGTCATTTTGTTATCACGTTCTGAATGAAACCTTTTCATTCGTGATTTTTTTATGATATACCATACCATTTTTTTAAAATGCAATGCCAATTTTTATGCTGATGGTTGATATTTTCAAAGCAAATACCATCAAGCCACTTTCGTCTCCGTGCTTCACTTGTAGGAAACCTGAAATTATTTAATTTTAGTATTCAATAACCGCCTCGTAAGTAACAAATGTAAAGAAAAGTACATACATACATACATACATATACTCACGCCATTAATTCCCATTCCCGTAGTGAATGCAGTAGAGATGAGGTCCCTCAGAAAAATTTGTAATGTTAGATTGTGTGACCGAGTGAGAAATAGCGTTATTCGTGAAAAGTGTGGTGTGAAAGATGATATTGTAAGAAAGATAGAAAAAGGAATGTTGAGATGGTTTGGGCACATAGAGAGGATGGATGATAGAAAATTGGTAAAAGGGATCTATAGAGCTAGTGTGGATGGTAATGTTAGTAGAGGACGACCACGGAGAACACACTTGGACCAAATTGAGAGTGTGCACAAAAAGGCTGGCGTCCGAAGTATGAAGAATAAAAGAGCATGTATGAAAAGATTGATGGATATAAACGAAGCTAGAGAGGTTTGTCAGGATCGTACGAAGTGGCGATCGATAGTCTCTGCCTACCCCAATGTAAAGAAAAGTGTAACTATAAAATTAATGTTACCTACATTTTGGAAGGAATTAAGATTTTTAATAGGTCAACCAACCAACCAACTTAAACCGAATCTGATAGTACTAAAACATCGATAATACTAAATGATCAGTGTTTCACATCACTAGGTAAACAATGAGAGGAAATAATTTTGGAAGAAATCATGAAAACTAAGCCTTTTATGGCGAAAATATTACAATGATCATGAAATTTTCTCTGATCACATCGAGGAAGCATGAAATAAACTAAAAAAATTCTCTTGACCGAAGTGAAAACATAGAAAAGAATTACTTACTTGTGCAAAATTAATCGTGCCATTATTTTTCCACCTACAGTGACGTCACATGAGCAATTTAGTGATGGGAACTCCCCGTCAGCGCGTAAACGATGCAATCGATTATATTCGAGTGCATCGACAGACGAATGATAAATTGACAGAAGAATGATAAATCTAGAATTATACCTGTTTTTTAATAACGCTATTTTCTCATGGTCTCATTTTTATCCTGAGCAACTCTTCCTACATTATTTTCCTCCACCACTACATCTTCTCGGAGAAAAACGATCTAAATCAGTGAGTTAATGAGTCAGTTAGTCAGTGAGTAGTTCAGTAGCCTTTATTATTTTAATAACTTGTCCTTATTGATAACCTACCTAATTAACTAGTTTTAATAATTTGTTCTCGGAAAGTTACAAAATGATTTAAAAAAACCCCGAGAAGAAATTTTATCTACAAAAAGGAAAGCCAGTAGAAGGCGCTATGACAAAATATAATACAACCCAGAACTAATTCGGCTTTAAAAAAACAAATAAAATAACTTGTAGAGAAGGAAAAATAATCAAGTATTTTTTTTTCGTTGTCTGTTTTTCTCCAGGCTGTATCTCATAAACAGTGATAACTAGAAAGCTGAAATTTTCACAAATGACGTATTTCTGTTGCCGCTATAACAACAAATACAAGTAAAAAATGGATTTTAAGGGGGGCCCCTTACAATAAACGTGTTTTTTTCCGTATTTGTTTGCTCAATATTAAAACGTTAATAAGTAGATACTTAAAATTTTCACAGTATATTTACTTGTATCACCTTTCAAAATAAATAATTAAATAAAAGTAAAGTAAATATCAAAGGGGCTCCTATACAAAAACGTTATTTTCTATTATAGATGATAGTACGGAACTGTTCGTTTGTTCAATTTTGTAAATTAAAATGTTTAGCAGGGAAGTATACAAAATAGAGTCAGAAAATAAGATTGCAGAAAACTAAATTTAAAGGAGCATAGTTCCCTAATTGATTATAATTACTGTAGTACTTAAGAAGCTTTGAACTTATGTTAGGAGGCGTGTTCGTGTATACATGTACATTTATATTGGCAACACTGAGTGAAGGAAGGAAGTAAATAAAGACTGACACATACCACACGTTAAGAAATGTAGCTTAGAGAAAAACTTGTAACTAAAATTAAACTGTTCTTTTATTAAATAAAAACAAAGTTAAAACAAGAGTATTCCAATTAATTATTTAACAGAAACACTGTAGTAATAAAAATATTTTAGATACATGGAACATCCATCGCGAATATTATCATTTCTCTGTTCCCAAAATCGATTAGAATTAGAATCGAATACTATCTGTGTAGGTACAACACATTTTGCTTTAAATGACAGAAATATGACAATGGCTACCGTACCATGTAGCTGATTGACAGGTGAAAATATCGTTCATTTTGATGTTCATTGCGTGTTTTAATAGACAAGCCATACTAGATAGCTTTGTAACTAAAAGCGGCAATGTATTATAAATTAAGCGATACACACTCGTTTAAAAGTTTTTCAGTGTAAAACACAGATTACAATTGGTGTAAAACCACAACGAACACGAAATAATTGATTTTGCAATAAAAACCAGATAATCTAATAATAAAATGACCTACCGATGAAAGGAAATCTTTCTATTAATTAGTCCCGATTTATTTAGATAGTTTTTGGAACTCAATACGGCACAATTAGGCATTTTTTATATTTAGCTTGACATCTGTCACCGAGAACGTTCGAGCACGGACTCAATCAAATGGCGATAAACTAAGATAATTTTACTCAGTTTTTACACGCGAAGTACATGCACTTGCGGCATCTATTCAAATACATGTCTGTGGTTCATAGTCAAAGAGGTACGCGCTATCATAATCGTAACGTCTTGACGAAATTTTGCCATAAACATGTATTGCTCTCTTTTTCAAAAGATAAAGCTCGGAAGGTTAGAAAGAGAAAACGGCATATGGAATATTTCTGTTGCGATATGATAAAAAGTCAAAAAAAGTCAAAAAGTTTATTTTTCAAAATAAAGTTAAATACTAACATTTTTTGAACGTCAAAGTTTTAAATTAATCGTTAATCCGTTGCTTCGGAAGGTGTTCGTAAAGAGAAGAAGCAACAAAGAAACTCTTTACATTCACATTTTTTCATTTTTTCAAAATATCGTTTGTACAATTTTAGTTTATAAACATGTTTTTATTTTACAAAAGATTTTCTATGCGACCAAACCAAACGCTAGTTTGACATAATTAAAATAAATTGTCGATCACAAAAACCAATCACATAACGTGAGAAGAAAAATCCTCACCAGACAATTATTCCTAGGAATAACGAGGGAAGATTTATAGCTTTACGGACATGGTCATGTGCGCGTTGGGTCCTTGTCGTTTAAAAAATCTTGAACACTATAGTAAGATTTCTTTAAAAGCATGGCTTTAATTGCCTTTTTAAAAGATGCCACAGGCAATTCCAATATGTCAGAAGGAAGTTTATTGAACATTTTCAGGGATAGTCCCATAAAGGAGTTACTTACTTTATTAAGTCTCCACTTCGGTACGTTAAGTTTCTCCTTATTCCGAGTGTTAACAGTATGCCTATCACTAACTTTACTAAATTGGCCTATATTCTTTTTGGCATACATTAAATTCTCAAATATGTATTGGCAAGGGACAGTTAAAATGCCAATATCTTTAAATTTTTCGCGCAACGAATACCTCGACCTTAACATGTAAATAGATCGGATAGCTCGCTTTTGTAAGACAAAAACTTTATGAACATCAGCCGCTTTACCCCATAATAAAATACCGTACGACATAATACTATGAAAATAACTGAAATAAACAATGCGAGCTGTTTCTATGTCTGCTATTTCTCTAATCTTACGCACGGCATACGCTGCTGAGCTCAGCCTTTTAGAAAGTGTTAGTATATGGGGTCCCCATTGCAACTTAGAATCGATTATTATCCCTAGGAATTTTGTCTCTTTCACTAATTCTACTTTTTCACTGTCAATAACAATATTGGCGTCAACTTGCCTAACATTCGGTAAAGTAAATTTAATACATTTAGTTTTTTTGGCATTCAGAACCAGGTTATTTACAGTAAACCAATGCAATACCAGTGAGATAGCTTTATTTACGTCGTCAAGAGATGTAGAGGATCTCGCTACATTAAATATTAAAGATGTGTCATCTGCAAACATAACTATCTCAGAATACTTTTGTACCATAAATGGTAAATCATTAATATAAATCAGAAACAGTAATGGGCCAAGTATAGAACCTTGAGGAACGCCCATCTCTATTTCCGATCCTTTCGACGTGGTTCCATTAATATCTACCTTTAAAGTTCTTTTATCAAGATATGATGCCATTAATTTCAGTGCTTGCTCGTCAAAACCGTAATATTTAAGTTTAGTCAACGCTATTTCCTTTTTTACACAATCAAAAGCTTTTGTGAGGTCACAAAATATACCTAACGCATCCCGGGAGTTTTCCCATGAATTAAAAATATGTTTCATTAGTGACACTCCTGCATCTACAGTAGACCTACCTTTAGTAAAACCATATTGCTCGTCATGGAATATATTATTTTTATTGAAATATGAAAGCATTTGGTTGGACATGATTTTCTCAAAAACCTTACTGAGAACTGGTAAAATAGAAATAGGCCTATAGTTGATTATTATTTGCATAACGTTATTTAGATATAGTACCACAGGGCCTATCCATAGTGTAGGTAGAGTATCCTTGGTTGAGTATAAAATGAATTAAAAAGTAGCGGGAAAGTTTAAACGTTTTCTTTTCTTTCCCAAGTTTATTTTGAGTACTGCTGTGTAGTGTCGGCTTAGAATAGCACTATCCCATTTCTTAGCTCTGGCTACCCCTTATAGGGATTTACAGCCGTGAGATATATGTATGTACCTATGTATTTTGCTACACAAACAATTATTTAGCCACCCAGTTTTTAAAACATTTAAGATAAGTAAGTCAAAAAAAAATACATAACACAAAGCTTTTAATACAAAACTAAACTACAGACGTGAGTAAAACAAATAACAAGAGATTGTAATTTGCTTTTCAAGGAGGTCTTTTTCTATATTTACAAAATGTGTGAGCTACCGTTAAGGCGAGCCAAACGAAGTTCTACTTCTCATTTTTTTAATCACATTATTTATATTTTGTTGTATTGAAGTCACTGACTCACTGAAGATCATCGAAATACTTTAGGTAGAAACTGAAGTACTAGAAAGTTAGAATTTTGTTTATGAGCAAATATAAATTTTCGAGAGTGCGAGCTGTTTTTAACACAATATATTATTTGCAGAATCTTTGCATCAGAAGCCTATAGAAGCCCTGCGACAGATGTCAATCTAAAGGGTTGAGTTGTTAGGGTTGTACGTTTGTTGGTAGTCATAAATTACGGCAAACAGACGTGGCATTTTATGATGGGCCTCAGGAGAAGATTTACTTGAGGGCAATGGAAAGGGCTATGTGAGTAGTTTCACTATGCGACATAACATAATAAACATAAACGTTCACGCCGAATATCCCCGAAGGGGTTGGCAGAGGTACTAATTCTTCTGAACATCACGTGACTTTGTCACCTGGTGTTCAGAGTACCCACGTTTTGCATGGACAGTGTACTCACGTGATAGGGGGCAGGCCTATCGCCGTTTTGTACGAATACACTGTCACATGACTAAGTACAACTCAGCCATGTGGGTTTTCTCACGATGTTTTCCCTCGCCGTTAACAACCATGATAAATTAACCACACATATGTCTTTAGAAAAGACAAATTGGTGTAGGCCCAACCCAGGATTTGAACACTAGTCCTTTGCACGATAACCGAGTGTTCTACCCACTGGGCTATCACGGTTGCACTATGCGAATTAATATGAAATGAGGACATGTGTAGAAGAACCAGGGTCACCCGCAGTTGAATAAAACAAGCAAATTATATTGGCTATTGATATATTGGAATGACTTAGAAAGCTTCACCATTCACAAGTACACTAAATGTGAATAACCATATATTTTTCTAAATACGACATCAACAACTTTATACTTAACATTCATTGAATCAATAATTTAAAACACATAAGTCAGCTGGTTAAAAGTTATCTAAAGACTCATTCGTGTATTTTTTTTGAAAGGGTATAGTAAGATTTCTTACCTTACCAATATAACAATTGTCTCCATATAACTTATAATTATAACCAACTGACGAACATTATTATTATATTATACGTAACATTGCAATTGACAGCACGAATAATGATAAATAATGAGTAATTGTGTACACTTTATTGTCGAACATCTATAATAAACAGCATTTTCAATGCACCCTTGTTGGTTATCTCAATCATTATTCATATAAACTGGCTTCTGATAGAATAAGACAGAAAAAAAGAAAATAGGTTTTTGTACGTTCTTATACACTAGAACTGACAACCTCAAAAAAGGGTAGTGAGAAGTGATGGAAGATCATATCAAAATATTTTTTTTTTAAATAATTTATAACTAAATCATTTTTGTCAACTTTCTCATCAATGGAAGTAAAATATTAATATTCAATTTAACTTATCGCAACATTAATTAAATATTTGTACATGGCTTTAAACAAATATCACTTGGACACGAAATTTAAATTACATTAAAATAAAAGCGCATCCCAATTTAACTCAAGAGGTAGTTAAAAAATACACAATTAATTATTTAGATGTTACCAACATACAAACAAGCAAAAACTTAATTTATCCAAATAATTGACACGGGCACAAGCATTTAATAATTTATCTTCTATCTAAATTTATTGTCCTTTGATAGGTTCTACAAGCGAAAGTTAATAAAACTAAATAACCATTAATTAAATACAAAAATAAAAGTGTTTCTTCAAAAAAACTATCCTGCTTTTGAACTCTGCATTTCATAACAAAAAAGTACATTAAAAAGTTTGTATAAGTTATATCACAAGTTATAAAAATCACTTAAAATAGAACTGTCCAAATTATTGGGCATGGTAAATAAACATGAAATATATAAATAGCTAAATGTATATTTCAGTGAATTTCATTGAGGCTGAAATTAAAATATTTAATGCAAAATGCTGTAACCACTGGCAGGGTATTTAAATATTTGAAAACCCCTACAATTCTATATTCAGCACAATGGCATTTTTAGTGGAATATTTTAATACTTAAATTGTCTATAGAGACTTAGTTTATATGTTGGGAATCAGTTTTGTCTTAGTGCCTCTTTGCATCATTGTGTCGGAACATTCAACATTACTATTTATCTACTCACTGTGATGGTAGTATATAAACTCTATAGACAATTTCAAAGATAATTAAAAGGATCATAGACAATTCGAATCATATTTTTTACTTGGTCAATATATTTTCAAGTGAAAGTAAATAAAGAAATCTGTTCTAATTGCACTAATGAATATTTATGTAAAATAAATGGTATAATTATTTATTGATTTATAAATATTATTAATAAATTAATTATTCGAAAATTTCCTGTGTAAAGTTAAGGCTATATGTTGTATGAAAATTACCAATGATTAAATTAATTTGCAGTGTAGTGTCGGCATATAATAGCACTACCCTAATTCTCCCCGTGGGTGTTTGTAAGAGGCGACTAAACGTATTGTGGCTTTTTAAGTGATTGATGCATTTGGAGACCCATCAACAACAACCGTTACATTTTTTCCCCACTCAACTCCCAAGAGGCTAAGGGTTTTTTTTTGTTCTGGAGTTCTCGCTACATTTTCTAGGGATTTATAGCCGTGATTATATGTATGCATGTAATAAATTAAATGATCAATGAAATAAATATATAAATGTTGGGAGATAGAAAATGGGTTCATCTTTTTTAAGTTGAATTGTTTCAGTTCAATTAGTGGTTCAGGGAAATAACAAAATTTTATGAAAATGAATCTGGAAGACCAAATATCAAAGTGATCAACGGAAAATAATTCAAGATTGTGATCTTCTTCTTTTTTTTGGTATTTAGAAGAAATTTTCTTCTGGCTTTTGAAGTTGTCGTCAGTTCTGCACTGTAGTATTTCTTTTTTACATTTGTACTAAATTGTTTAAAATAAAATTAATAAATAAACATTTGTAGACAAGGATTGAATTTGTTCCTAGTTTAACTTTTTAGTATTTAAAACGAAAAAAAGTAAAATAAAACTGAAATTAAGGTCAGCAATTCATATCATATAAATAAATAGGTTCAAGAAAGTTTTGAGTAAATTTTAAATATTATTGCCTAACACCTATAACACGCGTATTGTCTTGGATTTCATAAACCTTGTTAGTTTCTTTTCTCTACAAATATCCTTCATAAATCACAGCAAATTGGTTCAATAAAAAACCAACAAAACATGTCATAATTAACATCAAGCAAAATAATAGGAACCAAATTGCTTCTTGAACTTTCAATTACTTATAGCCGAGCAACATTTCAGCCAAACCGATGTAGTAAACCGTTTGCGCGATTCCGAAAAGAGGTGCAATCACCATCACACGACAGGCACCACCTTTGAAGAAAGCAGTCGGACCTTCATTCTTGAGAGTTGTGCTGAAAGAAGAAATGTTTTTAAATAAATAATATTTTATATAGTAATATTTTGTATTTGCTGTGTAGTGTCGGCTTAGAATAACACTACCCCATTTCTTCCGGTGGGTGTACGTAAGAGGCGACTAACGGTATTGGGGATTTTAAGGGATTTTGAGCGATGCGGTTGGAGACCTTTATTTTGCCATCTTTTCCCCACTCAACTTTCCAAAAGTGGCTGAGGAACTTCTAGTTCCTTAGCTCAGGCTACCCCTTCTAGGGATTTATAGCCGAGACTATATGTATGTATGTATGTTTATATAGTCAATATTTTGTTTTTTAAATAAAATAGAACCAATTTCGCAGCTATTGGATGTAAATCTAATTTTTCATACAAAATTCGATAACACTGGCCAACACTATTTTTGGTGCCGTTGTTTTAAGACCTGATTATGAAAGTAATTTCTTCACTGATTTCAAATATGTAATCAGTTTTTCTGTATCAGCTCTAGTTTTGAAAATATTAAAAAAAAAAAATTTTTCAACGAAAAAACACATTTTTTATTAGTCAGTGTACAAAAAACTCCTCTTAATAGATTTTCTTTCATGTTTATGCATTGGGTTGTCTCTCATAAGAGCCCAGCAGTAATCAGCCATCATGTGAGTATCCCATCTACCCTGGTATCGATCCTCCATGACTTTGATGTCCTGATGAAACCGCTCTCCTTGTTCCTCACTTAAGTCACCCAGGTTATGCGGGAAGCAGTCCAAATGGCTGTGTAGGTAATGAACCTTGATGCTCATATTACATCCCAACTTTTGAAAGCAAGAAAGCATTTGGTTTACAATACTTTCATAATCTTCTGCCTTATGATTACCAAGGAAATTTTTGATCACTTGCACAAATGAGTTCCACGCAGCAAGTTCCGTTTCATTCATAGATGTTGCGAAGTTATCATCTTTAATTAACTGTCTTATCTGAGGACCGTCAAATATTCCAGCCTTGAGTTTTTCTGTGCTTAAAGCTGGAAATGCCCTCGTAATGTATTGAAAGCATGAGCCCGATTTGTCTAATGCTTTTACAAATTGTTTCATGAGACCAAGTTTTATGTGTAGAGGAGGTAAAATGATCATTTCTCGGGGGACTAAAGGTGTATTTATAACATTTTGCTTTCCAACAGCTAGGCTTTCTCTGATCGGCCAATTTTTTCGTACCCAGTGATTCGGTTTATCTCTACTATCCCAAAGACACATAAAACATGGATACTTTGTATATCCACCTTGCTGTCCCAACAGAAAATTAACCATTTTGAGATCGACGCATATAAACCATTGGTGGTTATCATATTTAATCTTTTCTAAAAGCAGTGCAATTGCTTCATACTCTTCTTTCATTCGGGTAGAATGAGCAATTGGAACACAAGCGTGTTTATTACCATTATGAAGCAATACACATTTGAGACTTCTTTTGGAACTGTCTATAAAAAGACGCCACTCAGTTGAGTCGTACTTTTGTAAACCCATTCTTGTTAATAAACCACCAATATCATTGCAATAAACAAGATTGTTATCTTCAGAAAAATATGGTAGCAAATCGCGTTCTCTTTGACGGTAAAATGTAACTCTTGTGTTTGGTGAAAGCAAATTCTTCTCTTTTAATCTAGAAGCCAACAATTCAGCACGCTCCTTTGAAAGATCTAGATCCCTTATCAGATCATTAAGCTCACCTTGTGAAAAAAAACGAGAGGTTCGATTCAACTCGCCATAATCACTGTCGATCTCGGGATTTGCTTGGATTTCGTTATATTGTTCCACTTCGATATCTGGCAGCGAGTGGTACGTAGGCACAGGGACACTTTCGGAATGAGGTACAGGTCTTTTCGCTGATGGTATATCAGGATATGTCCATTTACTTCTATTCTTTCGATTTATGCCGACAATCTTAACCAAACAGAAATAACAGTCGTTGAAGTGATTTTGTTGTTCCCTCCAAATCATCGGTATCCCAAATTTCATACATCTTCTTTTGCAATTTGTCCATTGTCTCAAATGTTCTCTGCATGTTTTACACACAAAATGGGGCACCCAAGGCTTATCTTGATGCTCAATAGATAGGTTGAAGTATGCGAAATATGCATTTTTCACGAACTCTGTTATGGGTTTTCTGTTTTCCTCAAACGTATATTCACCACAAATATAACAAAATGAATTAGGATTGGTCAAACAACATCTTGATGAGCTTGCCATTATGCCAAAACAACGAAATTGATGAAAATAAAAGAATTGCGATACTTTGTTGAAGTCAAAGTGACGAAATTTTAAAATTGAGGGTAGTTATGAAATTAGAGCTGATACAAAAATGGCAGTTGTAGGTTTGTCATCAGAGACACGTTCAAAAACAATATCTAAACAAATTTTTACCGCACCAAAAAAAAAGTTTTTTTTTGTTGGCCAGTGTAATTAATAGGGTCATCCAGTTAGTCATTTTTATAACCACGCTATCGAACCCCATGAAAATTAAATAGGACCACTCTGGAAGCATATTCAACAGAACAAAAAAAACAACTTTTAAAATTGATTGACCATTGTCGGGATAATCGCGTAACATAAAGAAAAAAACAAGACATACAATCGAATTGAGTACTCCTTTTTTGAAGTCGGTCGATTGCAGAATGTATGTTTGAAATCATCATCATATAAATATTGCTCTCAGCGGGATACAAATCCTTGACCTTCGGACCTGCAATCTAGCTAACTTTACTAATCCACCAGGCCCAATATACAAAAAAAATGTAAGGTTGCTATTAGTAATAAACACTGTTAAAACCAAATTATAAAAATATATGCAAAACTCACGTGATACAATCCATAACAGAAGTGTACTGCCTTTCTCCGGCCCCCTTAGTGATGGTCTGCAAGCGGGTCTTGACCACGTCCATCGGATTCACTGACAAAGCCGCGGTGGAACCAGCTAGACAGCCAGATATGAATGACCACCTATGAATCAGTTAAACATTTATTTATGCGGAATAAAACAAACAGCATGCACGTGTTGCATGGTTTACAGAAAATGCCAATAAAATGTTCAGACAACTTTACAATAGAAAGAATATGTTGGTTACTTATACTGGATGCTCATGAAATTTTGTGAGACGAACTGATGACATATAGCAATATCTTTTGTGAGGGCTGTCCGTATCTTTGGATAAATATAATATAAGTTTAGTGGTTTCGGACCTCTCTTTCTTTCCTCTCTATACTAAGTTCTCATGAAGTACACAATTACACACATTTATTATTTTTTTCTTAATTTTTACTTACCAAAAAGGAGAAGACTTCCCAGGCGTGGCCCCCATCTCATTGAGCTTAGCGAACAATGGAAAGTAGATGACGCTAAAGGTGATGTCTCGCAAGGCCGTGGCCCCCACTCCCTTGTATAGGCCCATTATGCCTCGTTCGGCCACCAATCGTCGTGTTAGCTGTAAGGCGGTTATACGCTCCACTGTGCGACCCTCTATATAAGAATGAGAGATATTTATTAGCTGTACGGAAGAATAATGTTAAGAAAATACGAAAGGAAAATCCGAATGATTATACAAAATTTTATTAGAGGGGTAGCAGATTCGGAATGCAAATACCACAGTCATCATTGGAAGTTGTAATGGGAAACGGATTGTATAAAGAAGGATGTTTAACCCAAACCTTTAGTCACCCCCACGACATCCACGCGGAAACAAAATAAGTCGACACTACACAGCCATTATAGACTTGAGTATTTATTTATTTTAGAAGAACAACCGCTTTAACAACAAATTAAAACAAGATAAAATACTAAGATACTAAGCAAGTTTTCACCATTAAAATAACAGTAAACCTTATCATATCGGAATTGGATCTACAAAAGCTTGTTTTCTTTTTGTCTTGAGGAAGAATAGGTGGTGCTGAAATATAGAATAAGCTACATATATTCGTTATAGATAAGTGTGAACACTTATAATCTACCGACTAGCCAATCGGTGTCTGAAAAGGCCCGAATGGCTGTCCATGATGCTGTTCTTGTTCCTACGCTTATGTATGGAAGCGAATGCTGGGTATGGCAGAAGAAGCATGAGAGCAGAGTGAATGCAGAAGATTGATGGATGTAAACGAAGCTGTATAATGATGATATAAGGATATAAGGTTTGTCAGGATCGTACAAAGTGGCGATCTATAGTCTCTGCCTACTCCAATGGGAACTAATTGCGTGAGTAAATGTATGTATATAAGTGTGCAATCGTACCGGCTTTAGCTTGAGCTGCGACCCTTCCTGCATCTTGCATCTGTATCTTGAGCAGCTCCATAGGCGTGGTGATGACGATCTGGCACGCGCCCGCCATCCCGCCCGCCAACATTTGACGAGTGGCTGGCAGGGAACTACCAAACAACAACGCTTTTATACATATATGTCTATCTCTCTCTTTCTAACTCTATCTATATCTATAATATTTTATAGATACTATTACTAGCCCCGATCCTAGAGGCCCCCCTTTTAATTTCTGCTTTCATACATCGACTCGCGCGACTTTCATGAAGTCGCGGTCTACCTAGTGGGAGGTATACCTCTTCTTCCAGTAGGTGATTTTAATTAAAGAATGATTCTAAGCACCAGCGGATATCGCTTGGAAATGTGTTTTTTGGTGAATTGTATTTTTAAGTTAAATTATATATTTTAGAAAGGGATATTGTTATTGCATTATTTAACATTTAAACTGCTAACAACCTTTTGCGACATAGCTTTAATACAATTTTTCTCTCCATGTGCTCAAACTAAGAAACTAAATAATGTTTTATTCAGCACTATACACAAATCACATTTATATGATGACATGATACTTCATTAAAGGTAAAACAATAAGAGATATATTGACTGCCAGTTACATTTTTTTCGACGAAGACTGTTCCAAAATTCTCCATAACATTCAACGTATCACATTTTTCATTTAAAGTAAATATTTGTTCCATGCAATCCACCACAGTTTCAGTTATCTTCGACTTTTATATTTTCTATGCCTAGTTCCTTCCTCATTAAATGGGCTATCTCAAACTTAATTTTCTTTTCTAATCAAACCAATCCCATCCATCATTGCGTTCTACCAAACATACTCCTCGCCTTTACAACATTTAATACATAAAAACGACATACCCATCTTTCTTAGTGAGGTAGAATCGGAAAGTGTCGTTGGCAGCTAGTTTGATAGCTTTCTCTGGCGTCACCAAGATAATGTTGACCGCCGAGCCGCGGTACATACCGAAGTAACCTTCGGCGGCATACGTTTTCTTGAAGCAATCTATCCTGAAGAGACAAAGAAGATGAAATGAGAATGCGAATAGACTCTTCTTGGGGTGGGATATACAAAAAACAACAAATTAAAAAGATGTAGGTTAAACGTTGTTTTCTGATTCGACAAAGCTATGTATGGGATTTATTGTCATCCTCGTCCCAAAAGCAGGTCTTGGGTAAATATAAAGAAGAATATTACTTTGATCTATCTTTGTAGTTAACAATGCTCGTGACTATTGAATACAAATTAAGAATTGGAAAATAAAAATTCGGATTTAGAACCACGACTTTCACTAAAAAGACAAAAAAGCTAGTCACCTACCTACTAGGGCATGGACGCCTCCACACATATTAATTAACGAATTTACTTACATGCTCTTGTATTGTTTCTCGCCAGTGGGCCCCACAGTTTGGTTCTGCAGTCGAGTCTTCACCAAGTCTATGGGGAACACCACGGTCACTCCTACTATACCGGCAATACCCCCATTTATTATTTTTGGTACCAATCTGGAAAGAGATGTGTCACTATTAATATTTTTCATAGGTACTGAGGCAACACCCGGTTTGATGTGTTGGAGATATCTTTGGAGGTGGCGTATAATGTATACCTGTTTTTTTGTACATTATGGTTGCAAGTCTGACAATAATCCGAGGAATCTGGTTCGATAGCAGAAGAGAATACAATTTCAACAATGGAAAATACATCTGTCCACCATAATTTTATAATTACTGCAGTTTATTGCGCGACTATCAAAATTTAGTGATTTCCATGTTGAGTTATCCAAATGCTCCGCATTTAGCGTATATCGCCTTGACTTGTACTTCTAGACAAGGCATCATAAAGCCATTTTTCAAAGTTATCAGTGTTAGAGATGGTAAGATACAGTATCGTAGAATTCGCTCGTATAGAATTTCATTTTCAATTTAGACACATTAAATCCCACCAAAAACATTTTCATGTAGAATGTTGCCAAGACGAGCCCATATGACTCGCACTGTCAAAAAGTTATCAGATCTCATGTAGAGCCAAGCTTCTAACACCTCACGCCCTAACTCTACAAGGCCTAATTTCTCAAACTCTACACTTTAGTCAAAATATGTGGCTTGGCCGTTCGTTACTACAAGAACTATTGTATAACACAAAAGTGATGAACAGTTAATTAATTTTTCACCTTACGCCGATGTGAATGTAGCGAAATGGGATATTTTTGTGGGATTTTATTTCTTTTTGTACGTTGTTTGCAACAATATATTTTTTTACTTTTTTATTATCAAGTTTTAGATCAGATTAGACCTTTAGCGTCAAAATTGAAAATTACAGGTCCCATACAAACTCCCATCCCCTAGTTTAAGGGGTTGGGGGATAAAAGTTACAAGTTTTATATTTTTTTGTTGTTTGTGTACTAATACTAGCTTACATACAAAATTTCAGCTTTCTAGGACATTAGGATATACCCTAAGAATTTTGATGATATTACGTTTTTTGGATATAAATAAAATAACATAACATAACATAAACGTTCACGCCGTTTATCCCCGAAGGGGTTGACAGAGGAACCAATACTTCTGAACTCACATGGCAGCGCCATCTAGTGTCCAGAGAAGGTACCCACGTTTTGCTTAGACAGTGTACTCACGTGATAGGGGGCAGGCCTATCGCCGTTTTGTACGAATACACTGTCACATGACTAAGTGCAACTCAGCCATGTGGGTTTCCTCACGATGTTTTCCCTCACCGTTAACAACCATGATAAATTAACCACACATATGACTTCAGAAAAGACAAATTGGTGTAGGCCCGACCCAGGATTGGAACTCACGCCCTTCTGTTTTCGGACGGGTGTTCTACCCACTGGACTATCATGTCGTTAAATAAAATCTGAACTATAAAAGCTAATGTAATTAAAACTTTATATGTTCAATGAGTCCGCTATTGACAATATATCCCGAAAATTTTATTGATCTAGCATAATGCAAACCCAAGTTATGAGGGTTCAAAAAAACGACGAAGCGCTTCGAGAAAAGTTAGGTAGTGCCCGTGCGCTTCGCTTTGCTCGTCTTGGCGGGGGCACGGTAGTTAGATATAATATACATAAATGATGATTATGAAACCTCATCATAATATGCGTCTGAAATGTATATGTTTTCATCCCATCATTATTTATAGCTAGCAACAAGTACTAGCAATTGGAGCGCGGTAATTAAGTGAACACCTATTTTAAACTGTTGACTGTCTGCTAAATTTAGATCGGCAATGTCACACAAATACATTAGTAAGTGTTGACAAACATCTGGTATGTTTAGTATGTTTTTTAGAATTTCAATTGAATGTAGCGTTTTTCAATGAAGGTACAAGTTTTTTTATGAAATCTGGATGGATGTTGAAGTGATATTTTATCATATATCAGATTGTTGATTAGATAAGAAGAAGATTACCCCTACTTTCTTGATATTATACCAGGGCCGCATTGAGGAACAGCAGTGCCTGAGTTCAAAATCTATTAAACGTCTCTATTTTAGGATACACAATTTTTAAAAAAATTCTGAAGTTTGTTGTCCAATTATGTAGTATAGTACAATCCACCTACAATAAAGAATTCGTTGTTGTGTAACACGAATACTTCAAGAATCTGCGCTGGCATTTCACACCTAGAGACTTCTTGGCCCGAAATGTGATGTGAATCAGATGCTTCATGCAAATTGAAATCAGAGATTTGAAGTCATGTTTCAGCAAATTGTAATTAAATTTACTGATTTTTCTTGCGTCTTAGTTTCTATACCTGCTGTTAACAAATTTTAATTTTAAAACCAACACTGAAACTATTAAATACATAATTTTATGTTATGATAAATTTTTTTGAACATCTATGTTGAAATAAACTTGTAATTATAATATATTTTAAGCTTACCTATTCCAACGCGCCATTTTTCTTAAGTGAGTGAGCCTGATATTAGGCTGCATACTACTTGCAAAGAAAGTTACATAATATCGGCGTTTGAATATGCTTGTTATATCATAAGATGAGAAGTTCCCACATATACCTTTATCTTAATTTGGTAATGTTATGCAGAAGGGATAGTGAAATTGTCCTAGAGATAGGGTGATTGTTAAAGTTGAAACAGAAACTTACTTGAATACTTGTGAACAAACCATTTCTAATAGCAGCATAAGAAATTATAAAATAATTAATATTCTCTCTTATTCATAATAAACACTTTTCAGTGTATCACCTTTACTGGAGATTCTGGAAATATGATATACTATGCACAACTACAAAAACTCATTTTTTTCTCTTGAACTTATTCCAATTTATCTGTTTGAAATTCGAAACATGCTAACACTCCTTTTTAAAGAAAACGTGTGATCTCTATTAGCAATATTCTTTTGTATTTCATATCAAACATCGTAATAATAAATTACTCACGTAAAGAACGTCAATTTTATTTAAAAATTATACAAATACTAGCTGGTACCCGCAACGTCGTCTGCGTGCTTTTAATTTTAATATTAACCTCAAAGACTCAAAGGTGCACGCCGGATATCCCCGAAGGGCTTGGCAGAGTTACTAATACTTCTGAACATCACGTGACATTGTCAGTTGTTCAGCGTACCCACGTTTTGCTTGGACAGTGTAATCACGTGATAGAGGGCAGGCAGGAATATTAAGTATACAAAAAGTTTGGCTTCGTAGTTCCCGTTCCAAATCCATTCCTGCCTGTTGGAATTGCGGTAATTCTACGGACCAAGTTACATGATTTTACCTTCAAAAATTACGAACACCCATACAAATTTTCAACCCCTATTTCATCCTCACACTTCAAAATGCTAGAAAAAACGAATTTTCGGTTCTTCTTTAGTGCTCAAATACAAAAAAAGCGACGAACTTCATTCAAACTTTCAACCCCTATTTCCTCCCCACACAGGGTGAAATTCCAAAAACGCTACCACAAATGTTTTTTGTTTCTCATCAAGACAGTGCTTAAATATAAGGTTTCATGGTTATATCTTTTAAAATAAAAAAATCCCGTACAAACTTTCAACCCTTATTTTAACCCCTTCGTCCCTTATTTTAGCAATAAAATATAGCCTATGTTCTTTTTGGGCGTCTAAAGATTGACTGAGCCAAATTTCATCAAAAAAGTTTGAGAGGTTAAAGCGGGAAAGCGTAACAGACAGACAGACAGACAGACAGAGTTACTTTCGCATTTATATTATATACTAGCTGACCCGACAGTCTTTGAACTGTCATAAAAGTTTAGTATAAACTGAAGTATCTATAACAAAGAAAATACGAAATCGTACCGCGATGCAGAAAGCAACGCAATATTCATACAATATGCTTTCAATTATCTTTATTCATACATATTCGCGTAGTTGAATGTGAAAAAGAAGGATTAGTGCATCCTATTATTCTAACCTAACACAAAAGCAAAAAAAATACGCAAAATGACTTTGACCACCCGGGATTCGAACCTGGGTCTTTCGTACTTAGTGTTTACCAAACGGAATACCGCTACGCCACGCAGACATTTGTGTAAGTCTCAAAATTGTGATATCCTATATATCTAGTAGTCATACTATTGACAAACAATTAAATTGACAATTATTTTGATGAAAATGGATGAAACCCTTATTTTTTCCAAAAAGACTATTAATGAAGAGTCCGATAAAGTCGGTCGATGAAAAAATTAATCGTGTAAATATGGGGAACCATATAAAAGTTATGTTTTTTTATGCTCCTGTGGGAACCCTTGCGAAATCCGGGATAAATTATATCCTATATGTTGGCCAGGTGTATAACCTACATTCATGCCAAATTTGATCAAGATCGGTCCGGTAGAATTAACGTGATGAACGGACATACAGACAGACAGACATTTTTTTCAAAAATAGCAAATTTGGCTTTAGTATCGAAAATAAAACATATTCCACCGGTTTTTATTTTTTTTTCTTTAATGTACAGTTTTGACCTCGTTACAGTCTTATTATAGTATAGATAGATATATAATAATATATAATATCATATAAATAATATAATATATATACATTATATATCATATTTATATAGTATGGATATAACATCTTCAACTATCGTATAGGACATATGGTATTTGTCGTGTTAGTTTAGAATAGCACTGTCCTAAGCGGGAAAGCGTAACAGACAGACAGAGTTACTTTCGCATTTATATTATATATATATATATAATATATAATAATAATATATAATATAATATATATACATTATATATCATATTTATATAGTATGGATATAACATCTTCAACTATCGTATAGGACATATGGTATTTTTCGTTTTAGTTTAGAATAGCACTGTCCTATCTCATGTCGTGGGATTTTGTGCGAGCATATGTACAAGGCAACTAAAGTTTAGGGGATTTTTAACAGATGAGGTTGGAAATCCATCACCTTCTTTTCTTTATTAGACCAACTTGTCCCTCTCAACTTTCAAAATAGGTTGATAAATTATATATTCCGATGATATAGCTACTTGTTGTTACAACATTAATTCAGCTTTAAAATACTAATCAAGCACATGGTTAATATATTTGCGCCTCGTTACTTTGTCTTCATGACTCGTAGAGAATTATTTAACGAAGATACTGGCGCATTGCCATTACAAAAGTGATTAAATTAAAACTGCATCAGACGATATAACAGGTGGTCAGTATAATTAGAATTTAATTTAAAGAACAGTTGCGATGGAATGGTTATTTTGATCCATTTTTTATTTAATTACTGTATAAACAACAATTCGGCTGTGTTAAACTAAAAACAAGTATGTCGTTTTTGGCAAATTTTACAGGAGAGCGAAAAAACATTTTATTTCTATAAATTTAAATATTTCCTAAAGTGATTGTCGGATCTTGATGATTTTTGGATATGTCCGACGTGATGTACTTTCCTAATGAAATTAATATTCTTTTTAACTTGACCTTTACAGTAACGCCAATGCAGAATAAAAATGCTTTTAGCATAGTCTTACCCTATTATTTTTATCAATAGCGCCTTAAATAAGAAGATATTTTGAGTTTTAATAATGTAGAAATAAGGGTCTTTCTATGACGAATCCAACGGTGTAAAAAAAAGCAAACGCTCAAAAATCGACATACTTGTTTTTAGCTTAGAGCAGCCGAATTGTGCCGATAAATATTATATTGTGACAAATACTCCGGTTTCTCTTTGCATTTGTATATGTCGTAGAATGATTTGATGTTTAGGTTTATTGCAAAAAACCTATGGGTTTTGCAAAAACACGGATTATTAGACAACGTTGATAATATTTTTTAATCTTACTAGGTTTTTTGTATAAAAACTAGTTGGTTTAGTATGATTGCAAAAAGAAATGTGGTCAGCACTCCAAAAAATTACACAGAATGGTTAAATGATATTACAAATTTAATAATGAAAGTAAGTAGTAATTATTTGATTGAACAGTACTTTTAATGCGGTGATACCACTTAAAACTAGAAATGCAACCAATAGTAATTTGGAGAATTGCCAAATATCTAACATTTGGTGACGATTGGGCGATGGGTCTCCAACCGCATCGCCCAAAAATCCCTTAAAATGCCCCAATACCGTTAGTCGCCTCTTACGTACACCCACCGGAAGACATGGGGTAGTGCTATTCTAAGCCGACACTACACAGCTATAAATAAAAAAAATGCAATTATAATTTACTATCAAGCATATCTATAAGGAAAACATATTTTAATATGTACTGACTCACAGGTTTTTAGAAACACTTACAAACATCATATACAATAAATTTTCATGGTTAATGATTACTATTTAGTAATTGATTAATCGGATGTGGTGTGATTTTCATTTTGTATTGTATTGGCAGTGTAATTTACAAATAAAGTTTATTTTCTGTGTTAGAATAAATCCAGCAGCAAATTGGGTTTTGGATTTATACTTTAAAATAAATTTCCTAATCGATTAGCTGTACTGAGAGATAACTTTCTTACATTATTATAAATATTCTTATTAATATGAAAACTAATTTTTTAGGTTCTCCTTAACAATTAATTTATTAAAATCATAAAAACCTTCAGTACCTACATTTTTTTTTAATACTAAGTTACTATACTATAGCTTGGGCTTTTCTGTATAAAGTTAGGTTACAGCTTTAAATCTATCTATCTACTATCAAACACACTTTCACCAAGTGTGTATTTTTTTGGGTGACTACAAAGTCTGAAGTTTTGACTTAATCTTTTTTGTTAGTCAACTTTTCTCTTATCAATATTCTGTATGTGGTTTAAAGAACAGTGTACATTGCTTTTTTAATGGAGAATATGATGCAGCATTATAAGCTCAAATCCTTAATAGTGTGTTGGTAAATTACAATATTAAGGAACTATGTTGTGTAGTATTGTATTTGTAAATAAATTATCATATATTTTTTTTATTTTAGTAGAGGACAACAACACAGCCATTTGTAGTAAGAATATTTTTTATCCCCGTAAAAGTAGAGTTGATTACAAAGTGAGTTATAGAAAAAACAATCCTTTTGAGATGTATTTGTATGTATTATACAAACATACAAATACTCACGGCTAAATATCCCTAGAACGGGTAGCCAGAGCTCAACCACTTTTAGAACTGGAGTTGGGAGAAAATTATTTAAAAAAAAGGTTATTGGCGATGGGTCTCCAACCCCATTGCCTAACAACTTCTTTTGAAGCTCCAAAACCCTTAATGGTCTCTTACAAAACCCACGGGTATTGGGGTAGTGTTATTCTAAACCAACACAACATAGCAATTCCTATAGTCATTAAACTTTATCTATCAGTAAAATATAGTGATCATGAATGAAGAAGGTTAATATGAAAGTACTTTACTACCCTGTTCAGACAGGATTTATTGTGTAAATACTGTGAAATAATTCCAGCGTTTTTTTTGAAGACATAACATTACTTCCAGTATCATAGAATCCCACAGGTAAGAAACCCATTACACATGAAAAAGATTCAATCAGCTCAATAAATCTTAATAAAATGACAAATAGTAATTCTAACTTAAAATAAGAGCAAAAAAATAGCTTGAACTTTTGAATGAAAACAAATGGCTTATTCACAAGATAATTTTTCATAACCATATTAAATTATAAGTAAATATGGAGTAATAGTACATTTTGAGCTCACTGTTATAGCCTAGTTGTTCTGACTGTACTGATTGTTGGTAAAAGAAAGGCTACAATAAATAAACTGAACCTATGTGAGATAAGATTCACACTGAGGCATCACAGTGGTCAATTCTGTGTACCGATATGAGTCGTAAAGCGATTTTATAGGCTTATCACAACAAAATATAGAAAATATAGTACTTACTCAAACTTTTGTGGTGGTAGTGGTTTTTTGTCGGCTCCCATATTGAATAATGATCAATGAGCAATTATTGAAGGTGTAAAAATTAATCTATTATATCTGAAAAAAAAATGCACGTAAATAACCCGAACCAACTGACTGCACACAGCAGCGACTGAATTAAATTAAAAACATCATAAGGTAAAATTAATAAAACAATAGTAAGTAGTTGCTTTCTAAGCAAGATTGTTATTGATATGGTTTATGAACATGCAATAACTACATGAAATAAATAATATATATTTTATCGGCGGAATATAGATACCGATCATATGTCTTAGCTAGATCGCAAACTAATGAAAAATCAATTATTTACGTAACACTTACTTTTGACTTGTTGTAATTTATGTATGTTACAATTGCTCCAGTGTTATATTTATAACTAAATCAATGGTACATTCTGATTTATAAATATATAATCATGTTAATTTTTAAAAACTATCACCACATTTTGCTAAATTTATGTTTTTTTTTTATTGATAATTCTAACTAGTGTTGTGACACTGAAATGAGTCGAATTTGACACAACTTACCAAGATATGTTGAATGACTCGATGCTTCGAATTGAATTAAAATGCAGGTGAATTCGATGTAGAACTTTATCCATTTGATAACTTCCGTGGCCGAGTGGATTGGTGACTAGCTTCTATGTCCGAAGGTTTGTGGTCGAACCCCGCTGAGCGCGTTTAGACGTTTAGTGCGCAGCGTCATCAGTTTATATTCTTACGCCATTTTGTAAAATGTTGAAGGCAATTAGTTCAATTGTTATAACTTTGACGTTATTGACGCTTTGCCGTGTAGTGTCAGCTTTGCCGTGTTGTGTCGGCTTTGCCGTGTAGTGTCGGCTTAGAATAGCACTACCCCGTTTCTACCGATGGGTGTACGTAAGAGGCGACTAACGGTATTGGGGCTTTTAAGGGATTTTTGGGCGATGCGGCTGGAGACCCATCACCAACAACCTTTACTTTACCATCCTTTCCCCACTCAATTTTCCAAATGTGGCTGAGGAATTTCTAATTCCTTAGCTCTGGCTACCCCTTCTAGGGATTTAAAGCCGTGAGTATATGTATATGTATGTATGTATATGTATGTTATTGATACTGTTCTATTAATGTAACTTTGACGAAAAACCATTTTCTTAAAATATTTAAAGACTAACATTGATTACTTTTATTTCCAACATATTAAAGAGTACGCTCCGTTCCGCTTTGCTGGGCTAAGTTTTCTTAAGAACATGGTGTTGTAAACACATACTATCTTACTTCTTCAATAATTCAATAATACGAAGAGGAGCATTTCGTTCAAGAATGCTTTGTGAGGATAGTAACACTCGTCATTTTTAACCAAAAATATTAAACAGAGTAATACAATGGTGCCTTAATTGATAAGCGCTACTTACTACCACTCGCAATGGATTCTTGATTTGTTTAACATCGAATTCAAAAATCGTATTTAAAAATATTGTCTCATCTCTAAACACGTTACTATGACAGCTCTCAAATCAAATATAGTGCAGTATTGATTTGATTGACGCTATGTATAAAAAATACATAAATAGATATACCTCATACCAATAGTATACATTGGGGTAGACAGGATTTGCAGACCCAAGTTTCTGGTCATGATTTAAATATGAGTTGTGAGTTATATGACTATGACCTACTATAGGTTCCAAGGCACAGATGATTGGGTTCCAAATTTTTTTTTGCCTTCTACAGTACATAATAAAAATCATAAGGATATAGTTGTATTTGTATTTGAACAATGTATTTCCCGTGCATTTTACTTATTATTACCGTGCCGTGTAGTGTCGGTTTAGAATAGCACTACCCCGTTTCTACCGATGGGTGTACGTAAGAGGCGACTAACGGTATTGGGGTTTTCAAGGTTTTTTGGGCGATGCAGTTGGGGACCCATCACCAACAAGCTTTACTTTAACATCTTTTCCCCACTCAATTTTCCAAAAGTTGCTGAGGAATTTCCAATTCCTTAGCTCTGGCTACCCCTTCTAGGGATTCAAAGCCGTGAGTATATGTATGTATGTTTGTATGTTTACTTATTATTAATAGTTTATGTTTAGAGGGTAGCTTAATAACAACTTAGGTTCATACATATACGAAACTCAAACGTTCACCCCGTATATCCCCGAAGGGGTTGGCAGAGGTATCAATAGTTCTGATTATACATTAACATTATAATAAGGAAAAAACTAAGTTTTGCCTTTTTTACTTCACTAACCATAACCACATTAGAACCTAAAGTTTTATTTGATCTCTTTCATCATAACTCATAGTGAAACCATAAAATGAAAGGTGGAAGAGAATGCCTCCAATTACACTTACTATGATCTCGTATGGTACTACAATAAACAACGTAGAGTGCCTCCATATTGGGTCGGTATAATAAGTAAATTAGATAGTACTTATGATTTGAGTATGTTTCATTATTACTTATATCATAGTTTTCATACTAATTTATGTAACTTATATGTTTATTTTAATGACCTTGTCAAACATTGTTACGATTATGATACCACTTTTATTTATTTAACTACAAATAGACGATAAATACTGATCAATAAATAAAACTTTAATTATATATTAGAAGTAGAGAACAACTTTTTGTTGCACTTTTAAATTAGACTAAAAAACTGGTTTTCATACATTCGTTTTATAATGGTTTGAATAATTTTTTTCATAAAAGCCAATTTCAAATATCATACAAATCGCATGCGAATTTTCGTATTTTTTGTTAACCTCCAAAAATTGGGCATATTGGGCAACGATCGAGTGTCTATTCGGGAAGTACGAAAAGAGCAAGTCATGCTGCAGGCTCGCTAGGTTGCCCAGTGCAGACATGGTCTACTATGCCCGTTGGTACCTAAATCTATACCACCCTGATGACGTTAAGATGAACAGTTCCTTCACTATCGTTTAAATATAGCATGGGCCTATGGTTCTCTTGTAGAAACATTGAACATCATGATGCGCTCGCTGGTGGCATAGGATATAGATGGGACGTTAATCATTGCGTTGCCGTGTAGTGTCGGCTTAGAATAGCACTACCCCGTTTCTACCGATGGGTGTACGTAAGAGGCGACTAACGGTATTGGGGCTTTTAAGGGATTTTTGGGCGATGCGGCTGGAGACCCATCACCAACAACCTTTACTTTACTATCCTTTCCCCACTCAATTTTCCAATTGTGGCTGAGGAATTTCTAATTCCTATTAGCTCTGGCTACCCCTTCTAGGGATTTATAGCCATGAGTATATGTATGTATGTATGTATGTTAATCATTATAAGCCAATAAACGTCCACAACTGGCGTACAAAATATTTAAACAACGCCTGGCCCTGTGCTGGTCTTAACTATTAGTTCATTCTTATTTGACAACAAAATAAATATGCAGTAAAGCTTGTTGGTTTTGTCGTATAGTCACGAAAGCGTAGCAGAGGTACTAACACTTCTAACATCACCCGATACTCTGTCACCTAGTGTTGACAATTCCCAATTCCTTTCAGTTATGCTCAAAAATGTCGTCGTAGATTTTTTTAATAAGTATTCTATTTTTTTATAGGTTTAGCTTTACCAGGGTTATTTCGGTTTAAGATAGCCAATTTCATACCAAGTTATTGTTGGGGGATTTAGTGGTAGATCCCATCACCAACCATTATTTACTTCTTATCCCCAATAATATTTTGCCCATCCAAAAGTGGCTTAGGCTGTGGTTGTTTGCATATTTAAAGTGTACCTTATGTTTGTTTCGTTAGAATAGGAATTTCATTTTACGATTCATTTTTCATTGAAAACAAATATGAAATTATTTAGCATACATATACTCACGGCTATATTTCCCTAGAAGGGGTAACCAGAGCTAATGAATTATAAATTCCTCAGCCACTTTTGGAAGTTGAGTGGGGAAAAGATGGTAAAAATAAAAGTTTTTGGTGATGGGTCTCCAACCGCATCGCCCAAAAATCCAATAAAAAGCCCCAATACCCTTAGTCGCCTCTTACGACACCCGTGGGTAGAAAGGGGTAGCGACATTCTAAGCCGGCACTACACGGCATTATTATTTAGCTTATTTAAAAAAAAATAAGAACTTATATGTCATGCCTTATGAATGATGTGTTCTGCCTATAATTGGTGCATACCTCAGATGTTTTTTTTGTTATTATATGAATATTAGTTTTTAAAATTGTATTAATGTATGCTCTGTTGGCAAACCAAATAAATAAATAGCTTTTTTTTGTGCCGTGTAGTGCCGGTTTCGAATGACACTGCCCCTTTCTACCCACGGGTGTTGTAAGAGGCGGCTAAGTGTATGGGGCTTTTAAAAGTGGTTTTTGGGCGATGTGGTTGGACACCCATCACCAATGATACTTTAGTTCTACCATTTTCTTCCCTATAAACTTCCTAATTTGGCTGAGGAGTTTCTAGGTCTGAAGCTCTGGCTGTCCCTTTTTAGGATTTATGGCCGTGAGTATATGTATTTATTTTGTGAAATACATTAAAATTATGTTGAAAGTGACAAACACAAATGCTTTACAAAATATACAGAGCTGAAGGCTAGATTTAGAATTCGTAATTATGTGTCTCACCTACTGAGTTCAAATCTTGCACTTTAGTTTGTTTCTAGCATTTTCTAGTAATATTATTAATATTCTAGTATCAAAACTACATATGAACAATATACCGCTAAAATCAGACACAATTTCGCTAAATCGTATTTTCTTAAAAATCGAAAGCTCCACTTGTAACAAATTTAAACATAAGCTTGATATATAGCGGACTACACGCGGAATAGATAAAATAATTACATTTCATTATTGTCTGGATACTTATGTGTTTCAGTGATAGGGGCATTATGTGTTACCTAACATATCTAGGGCGGGGTTTCTACAGCCAAGATCACCCTTTCTTTCATCTCAATTTCTTCCGCGTTTGAACATATAAAATATAGAGCCCTTTATCAAACCACATCATACGTGTTCTACTATCAGTAACTCACAGTTCAGAATAAGCTTTAAAATGGTTTTCAAGACTTTGGTAAATATAAAGCGTATTTTTTGTATCATCGTATAGTAAATACTTGCGCTTTTGATTTCTGAAGGAATAAACTGAAAACTAAGTTAAGATTTTTAGGAAAGATTAACCAGGATTAACTTAGTATGATTATTACATAAAAACCGGCTTTAAATTCCTATAAAGAGTGGACAGAGCATCGAAATAAAAAAAAACTCAGTCACTTTTGGAAGTTGTGAGGAAATAACCGCATCGCCCAATTCATCACCTTGTATTGGAGCTACAGTATAAGAAAACTTTGACTTCTTTAAAGATAAACTTATTTTTGTTTTTAAGGCTTTCTTTTTGTTTCAGGTATTGCTTCTCTCCCTGAGTGTGGTGTTTGCATCCAATACTGCAAACAAGAGAAGCGTGTCCTGGGATCCTTGGCCTACTCCCGCATGGCCGGCTTGGCCACCAGCTCATGGTACGTAGAATTAGACCACAGCTTACTATTTCTTTAAAGCTAACTGCTATAATATTCCTTTTATATTATATTTATACATTGTTCGTTTGTTGCTTATTGATAGCCACGTGACAAGCAACTTATTTGAGTGAGTACGCAAGTGACAGATTGAACTGTTTCTAAACTACATATATATACTCACGGCTTTAAATCCCAACATGGGGCAGCCAGAGCCTCAAAATTAGAAAATCAATTGGCCACTTTTGGATGTTGAGTATATTGGGAAAACATTGTAAAATAAAGGTTGTTAGTGATAGGATTTGAAGAACATTGCCCTAACTAACACTTATAATATCCCAATATTCTAACGCCCGATTTCTGAATTGAGTATTCCAGCTGAGAACAACTTAAGTATCGTTCTATCGCATTAGAATCTTAACAACTGAATGAGACAAAACGATACTTAGGTCGTTCTCAGCTTGAATACTCAATTCAGAAATCGGGCGTAAGTCACTTCTTACAACACCCATGGAAAGAAATACGTTCGTGATATTCGTAGCCACACTACACAGCCAAAAAAAAAAACAAAGCAGTAATATCTTTATCAATCTAACTAACCGCCCAATCATACCATTTATCCCCCCCATATCTACAGCACCAGGTGCCTGGCCCGACTCAGGCTCAGAGGTAGCCGGGGCCGTCGCCGCAGCCAAGTCCGCTGCCGCAGCAGTAATGGCCGCCCAGCAGCAAGTGGCCGCGGCTAAACATGTTGCTGTGGAACAGCAGACTGTGGCCAGCGCTAAGGAGGCTGCGGCTGCTCATGCTGCTCAGAAGAGGTTGGTTTTAGCATGGAGTTTGTTTTGATGCTTTTAATTTTATGTTTTGTACTGAAGATGCAACTGTTTGGATTCTAACATTGCAACAGTGAAATATCCCGGAAATTATGTTTAGTACAGCATATATTTCGCTCAATTAAAAAAAAAACAATGGTGATTACCTATATATTTTTATGTTGTGTACATCAATATTTAAAAACTAGTAAAATAATCGTTATCTTAATTTAAAATTACATAATTTATAATACCATCGAGGTGTCCTAAGTAGCCGCGCAGACTTTCTATATCTTCTTTTTCTATAATTGCTTCATAATAACTCATTCGTATATTTCTTTCTAAGTGAGGAGACAGCAAACGCTGCCCGCGCCCAAGCATTAGCCGCAGCTCAGGCCGCAGTCAACGCTCAGGCGCACCTGGCAGCGGCCAAGGCCAGGGCAGCCGCCGCGCAGAAGATCGCCGCGGCCAGGGAAGCTGCAGCAGCCCGGGCTATACATCGCGCTGCGCATAATCAAGCTGCGAGACTTCATAACGCAGGTTCATGTTTTTTTCGTATTTTTGCAATCGTATAAGATTTGTTGGAGCTCTAAGGTCCTGAAATGTCGGCCACATACCGGACGACGCAGTGTGGGTAGGCTTGGTCAAGGTTGCGGAAAGCCGATGGATGAGACCAGCGCAGGACCAGTCTTTGTGGAGATCTTTGGGGGAAACCAATGTCCAGCAGTGACACCAATAGGCTGAAGATGAAGATATACATATAGGGATCATACTTAATTATTGAAAGAATTTACATAATAAGTAAATCCCAGATCAAAACAAATTAAGTTCTAAGAAGATGTGACGAAATGGGACACAGTTCAGCCAATTAATGGGTAGATTGCAAACCACATATTAAACTTCGTTAACCATAAAATAATATCACCTCTCTGTTATGGAAATTGAATTCTTTCTTTATTTTTATTTAATTAAAAGTCAAATGAAATCTCCTTTCAGACGTAGAATCCGTGAAACTATCAGTGCTGCACAGCTCAGGAGCCGCAGGTGCAGCGGGGGCAGCCCAACATGCAGCCACGGCTTCAGCTGCCGCGCTATCTCAACCCTGGCCTGCCTCTTGGCCTACAGCAGCCTGGCCCACTCCCGCCTGGCCTGCCCCATGGCCTCCGGCGTCTTCACCATGGCCTGCTCAGTGGTCGTGAAGACGTTTATTGTTTTGCTAAATAGTTTGTAATGTTTATCAATTTGTCTTTGTTTTTAAAAAGATCATTGTTTTACATAAAATCATTTTGCCACTGGTAAGCAGTTTTAATGTAATTTTTGATTAAAATGATTAATATTGTAATGTATTTCTATAACGATTTAATAATATATAGATTTTGTATGTCCATGCATTTTTAAAAAGGATTTTTTTTCAAGTTTATCTAAATTTCCTAAAATTTGTTAAATTTTGCAACATATGTCACGCAAACAAATACTTTTAAAGCTAAAAACTGTTTGTTAAAAAGGGAAACAATCAAACAAACAAAAAACAACAACAAAACAACAAATAAAAACAATAGCTTGTTAGGAATAAAATACGATCAATTTGGCTTCTCGCCTAACAATGATCAATCACGATTGACAAATGGTTTCCTACGTTAATTGCTAATTACCTGATAATTGAATGCTCTGTTTTATCGTCTACATTAAATGTTCCGTGAATACATTGATAACTATTCCATTTTGTTTTTTATTAACTGACTGAATTAACCTAACCAAAAATAGCATTTTATAAAAAACGCAATAAAGCATTCTATTTCTTCCTTTTCCCTACATTTTAGTTCAATTGCGACTAGATCACTACAGAACTTACGTCTTTATTTTATTATTTTGGAAAAACTATATTCGAAATCTCTCAGCAATCTTTGTAATTAATACCTCCAATGGCTAAGGAATCCTCTATTGTGACTTTATGTTTTTTTCAAATTATTTGTGTACACCTATGCCCAATGATATCTGGTTTTGTTATAAAAAAAATATTCAAGTATGAAATTCCCCGATCTTAAATTTTCTCTATGATATAAATAAATAGAAACATTTCACTTTCGCCTTTCGATTTCACGTACTTTCGAACTGGCGTACCACTCAAATATTTTTCCGAGCTCGCGTGCCCCGAGCTTCATAATAATACATATACATATCATACATTCGGTGAAACGTATGACACCCCGATACAACCTAGTCACAAAGTTAGTGTGATTACATCTTTTGTTTGGTGGGTTTTTAAAATACTACACATCACCCACCCCGGGTTGTTAAACACTACTTGTACTACTATTAATACTCACAAACAATGACCGGAAACTTAGGAGTTGCTGCAAGACAAATGCAAGTCCAAACTTTTGTTCCGCAATAAAATAAATAAATAATTATTTACGGACACATGACACAGATCAAGTTAGCCCCAAACTAAGCAAGGCTTGTATTATGGGATACTAACTTAACGATTTATTTAATTTTATATAATACACATATAAATATCATCCAAGACTAAGAAACACCATTTATGCTCATCACATAAATGTTGCTCTCAGCGGAGATCGAACCCGCGACCTCCGGATCCAGAAGCTAAATTATAAGCATCGGTTTCATTAAATGATGATTGTTATTGATAAGAAACATACTTTTTGGGCCATTAAATTCCAATGGGGTAGGCAGGATAGGGTAGGGTAGGATCGTACAATTCTGAAAAATTTCTGTAGCTTGCCTAACATTTATCATTATTTCCATATGTATTTTTCCTTTTCATTACATATTCCAGCCTTTAACAAAACATGATAAGGCCTACGATTATAATATTTTCTATCTGGTCAATCTGTTTGCGTTTGTTTCTTAAGAGGCTAAGGAACTTCTAATGTCAAAGGCAGCCTGACCCTTGTTGACCAATATATTTTATATATATTTTACTTTTGATTGATTGTTTTTAAAGCCTAAAATATTTAGGTTTTATCACTTTGTAAACTTTATTGCTACAATCAAGGTGAAGTGAGCTAACGCGAATCAAGAAGCTAACATATAGTTTCTTACGATCTTACGTAAGTAGCTAAACAAATAGTACATGCTCCATAGTTCTATCCAATAAGCATGGTATCTAATCCATCGAAAATTAAGAGAAAGCTCCTCATCGATCGCCATTCTCCCGCCTTTTTAGAACTTAAATGCGCATGTGCAGTTGCCATGGTTACGAACGAGAGGTGACAGTACTGACAGTTCCATTTGGAGATATTTTATTTTACAGCATCCAAGTTTTTCCGTACAAAGGTTTCACTTTTCAAGTCACAAAATGTTTATTTATGAAAACTGAATTTACAGTAAGTAGCTATGTAGAATGATTGTTTAACTAAAATTTTATAGTAATGTCGTGTCTCTTATTAGTATTTTCTTATTCGTTGATTTATTAATGTGGGTGTGTCAGTGTATTATCTCACTTTATATTACGTGATCATGACTGTTAGTATTATTTGATGTAGATTCGACACTTTACTCTTTTTTTTATGTGCAAAACTTTATTGAGCAAGACTATGAAAAAGTTGTTTTTACCTCTTACAATGTAATTATACCGATTGGTTGATTAAACTTAATTATAAGTCATAACAAAATTGTATTAGATAAAAGATATTATCGCTAAAGATGATTGCCTTACAAAACTTTAAACCATTACGGAATTTTTTGTATCATATTATTTACTGTTATTTAGTTATTTATTCGTATTTAATTAAAGGTGTTATAATTATTACTAATGTAAACCAGAGTTAACTACATCTAACGGAAATAATAAGAAGTGAAACACACAGAGTCGAACAAATTTACTTCCTTCGGGAAAGACGGGTCAAGTTTTATTATTTTAGCTTTTCCTATCCTAATGATTTATTTTTTAATTAATTTGGATATATTTCCGGAGGTGGCGGAATCCCACTGAAAGCCACATACATTTATGTAATGAACATAAATAATTATTTCTTAGTATTGGATGTTATTTACATGTGTATTATATAGTATTAAATAAATCGTTAAATTAGTATTCCATTCCATAATACAAGTCATTAAGTTGTAGGTTTGGGGCTAATTTGATCTGTGTACTGCGATAAATATCACAAAAGCAATATCTCTAACCGAAATGAACAATAATTATTCATTGTAACTTTCGAGAAATCCTTCTTGAAACTATACAATACTTTAAATCTTTTTGTTCATGAAAACCTCATGCGGGGATTATACCTCCGAGGTTGCGGGTTCGATTTCCACCTGTGTCGAAATTTTCTTTCCTTTATTTATTACCTATACTATACTATTTATTTCCATTGGGGTACACCGATACTATTGTGCCCCGATTCACACGATCACGAAAGCCTTTTACACATCGTGAAGACTTATTATTTGGATAGGCACAAATCTCACTGTAGCTTTATTTCATTCGTCAGTCTTTTCAAACGTCCCCTTGTTCCCCGCACTAGGGACGGCATTCTTTTAACAAAATTCTCGATTTGATCTAAATATGTCCTCCGTGGTGGTGCTCTACAGACATTACCATCCACATTGGCTCTTTATATAAATAACATTCGCTTGTATAAACGTCAATCGTCGTGTATAATAAAAATAATAAAGTAATTTCTTTTTTTAAAGGTATACAGGATGCATTGCAAGCTGCTCCTGCTAATCGCCGTATGGCACAAAGTGGCCTTGGGAGCAGAACCAAACCGTGGCGATTTCTCCAACCCCACGTATTACAATGTTGGTGGAGTGCTGTCCAGTAATGAATCCATCGCCTTCTTTAAGGATACCATTTCGGTAAATACTTTTATTTACATACATACATACATGTACTCACGGCTATAAATCCCTAGATGGGGTAGCCAGAGCTAAGGAATCAGAAATTCCTCAGCCACTTTTGGAAAGTTAAGTGGGAAAAAGATGGTAAAATAAAGGTTGTTGGTGATGGGTCTCCAACCGCATCGCCCAAAAATCCCTTTAAAGCCCCAATACCGTTAGTCGCCTCTTACGTACACCCGCCGGAAAATGGGGGTAGTAGTGCTATTCTAAGCCGACACTACACAGCACTACTTTTATTTGGTGTTTTTAAATGTACATACTTATACTAACCTATTTCTTTTGCGAGTTTCGTATGAGGCATCCTAGGATTTTGGGTCTTTTAAAGTGATTTATGGGCGATGTGAGTGGAGACCCATCGCCCACACCTCATGCCTTTATTTTGTTATCTTATTCCTCCTCATCATCCAAAAGTAGCTAAGGAAATTCCAACTTTGAAGCTCTGGGTAACGATATAAAGCCTAGAATATATGTATTGTATATAGACGGAAACTCACAGCTGTAATATATACTAATCTAATAAGCATAAGACGTGTGCGCTATCCCGGTGCAATTTGTGCAAGTCACATTGCTAAATCAACACACTGCCGATGTAAGCCAATTCCTCGACATATTTTTCTAAGGATAAGTCACAAGTTAATTCATTTTTTCGTTTCAGAATCTTAATTTCAAAGATAAATATGTGCCGCGAGGAGTGACCTATCATGACTATTCAATATTGATGGATCCCAATCCTATAAAAACAGCATTAAATGTGTGCAAGGACTTAATAGCCCACCGGGTAAGATTTCTAGTGTTCTTTTGCTATTTCGAAAATTAGTTTCGTAACAGACTTCGAAACTTTAGAAAGACATGGGTACATGATTCCAGTCGTTCTAAGCCCCACTATATGTGTTTTAGTTCTAGTTGATATAAAAACTGAGCCTATAGTCGGTTATTTTTCATCATGATGTGTCAAGTGTAACCATATTTTTACTGACCGTGTTGTCCCAGATTAGCGATGTACGAAGATTCTTAACTATTAAAATTACATATCCTTTCCTTTCACCAGATATATGCTGTAGTGGTGTCTCATCCCCTTATCGGGGACTTATCACCAGCAGCAGTATCCTACACCAGCGGATTCTACCACATCCCGGTGATAGGAATATCTTCAAGAGACTCTGCGTTCTCAGATAAGAACATCCACGTATCATTCCTGAGGACAGTACCACCGTATTCTCACCAGGCTGATGTTTGGGTTGATGTTCTTAAGCATTTTAATTACATGAAAGTTATCTTCATTCATAGCTCTGATACTGATGGGAGAGCTATTCTTGGCAGGTAATTAAATGATGTACGAGGCATGAGAAGTTTAAGAGTGTAATATATAACATCGTTCATCAAAATACTAATAAGACACTTATCGTATACATAATGATGTCGATGCATGAAATATTAGCTATTTCGCTTCCCACTCGTGCCGTAGACATAGGCACACTCTATTACGTACGTTTTTTTAAGAAACTGAAATTAAACATTATCAACATAATTTTAAAGAGGAATAAGAGGGTCTTTTTTAATAATCCCTTAAATCCCGAAGTAGAGTTCGTTTAAACTTGCTGGTAAGTTATCTGTGACATAAAAAACAGAGTATGCTTTTTATTTTGAAATAAATTAATTTTATCTTTTGTCTTAAACATCTTTACAGTGGTAGCTTGCAGTATCCTTTTTCTAAGTCATCCCAAATCAAAAACGTACGGTTTTGTTTGGGACAACGAAAATTCGATTTGAAATATAATATTTAGCTGCTTTCTAATTAGAATGCGACGGAGAAATAACACCAATATATTTTTATAGCTAAATAAATTTTATCTATTTTTTAATCTCACTAGTTACGAATAAACAAACCGTATATGTATGGTAAATATTTCAGATTCCAAACAACTTCGCAAAGTGTCGAAGAAGACGTCGAAAGAAAAGTGGTAGTTGAACAGGTCATCGAGTTTGAACCTGGCCTAGATTCCTTCAGCGACAAGCTGATCGACGTCAAGGGAGCACAAGCCAGAGTATTTCTTATGTATGCCAGGTAAGTTACAATGGAAAGCAACTTTAGAACATAGGAGGTTAATTGGTCGATTTATGAAAAAAACATTTTTGCTTTAATGGATATTTGCTACTCGACTCGATTAAAAATACACATTTTTTTAATAAACGGATGTGTATCTCAAAACTATATAACAAGCGCATATTCATATATATATATATATATATATATATATATATATATATATATATATATATATATATATATATATATATATATTTATATTTGTAAAATTGATATAATTTGTGTTAACTTGAAAAAGTAAAGTAAATTAATTGCAAAAACTTTGTGTAGTCCACAAATAAGTAAATGTTAATCAAATTTGGTCCAATGATTAAATACTCGTAGCCTAATTAATTTATTAAATGTATTATTCTTAGAAGCTGAATTTAGTGTACATTTTCAGCAAAACCGACGCCGAGATAATATTCCGCGACGCCAACCTGCTGAACATGACGACAGCTGGCTACGTCTGGGTGGTCACTGAACAAGCTTTAGACGCAGCTAATGCTCCGGAAGGGCTGTTGGGACTTCGACTTGTTAATGCTACTAACGAACACGCGCATATTCAGGATTCTATGTGAGTATCAGAGTTGATATTCAGATCAATAGGTAGATACTATTATCAAGGGTCTCCAAGGAACTAATATGATTTATTAGGATCAAATCCTAGTCTGTCACTTAAGTACAATCCGAAAACTAAAATGTAGCATAAGCTTAAAAATTATGGATAGGTATTAACCAACTCTGCATTTGCTTAATAAAAATATCGTTTGTTTTTATTGTTTTAGAGTCCGTTAGAATGTCGCTACCCCTTTCTACCCACGGGTGTCGTAAGAGGCGACTAAGGGTATTGGGGCTTTTTATTGGATTTTTGGGCGATGCGGTTGGAGACCCATCACCAAAAACCTTTATTCTTACCATCTTTATAATGAGGAATTTATAATTCCTTAGCTCTGGTTACCCCTTCTAGGGAAATATAGCCGTGAGTATATGTATGTATGTATGTACGTGGGAAGGGTGAAAGTTAAACCTTGCTATATAAAACATTTATGTATTGTGGTTTTAATTCGGAAACATTTCTGCCTTCAGTTACGTCCTAGCCTCAGCAATCCGCGACATGAACAAAACAGAGTTCATCCACGCGCCCCCTTCCGACTGTGACAACTACGGTTCTCTATGGAACACTGGCCAATTGCTCTTCGACTATATCCGCAAACAAATCCTGGAGGAGGGAGCTACGGGTCACGTGGCTTTCGATGACCACGGGGATAGAGTCAATGCTGAATACGATATGGTTAATGTGAGAACTCAGGGAGAACATGTGGCTGTTGGGAAATATTTTTATTCGAAGGTAGTAACATAGATTAGGTTATTAACTAGTATAGTATTATAATATCTGTGTTATTAATATTGAGGAGTTTCTAATTCCTTAGCTCTGGCTACCCCTTCTAGGGATTAACAGCCGTGAGTATATGTATGTAGTATTGTTTAGTATAAGTATCGAATGTGTTATTTCTATTGAAGACATGACTACATTTTAGAGCTCAAAGCTTTGAGTATTAGGTATATGCTATTAGGAATATTTACAATACGCCCACACAAAACAACTTGAAATACATTACTACTATAAAATTCAGAAGCTCTTTCTCTTTCAATGATACAATATTTTATTTTGTCATTATTTCGTAGGAATACCACAAAATGAAACTGTTCTTAAAAGAGCAAGAGATAGTTTGGATGGGAAGAAGTCTCTCGAAACCCGAAGGATTTATGATACCAACACATCTCAAAGTAAGAACCTCATTTATTTACTAAAATCGTTTTATAGATTGTAAACATAAACATAAACATAAACGTTCACGCCGTTTATCCCCGAAGGGGTTGGCAGAGGTACCAATACTCCTGAACTCACATGGCAAGCGCCATCTAGTTTCCAGAGAAGGTACCCACGTTTTGCTTAGACAGTGTACTCACGTGACAGGGGGCAGGCCTATCGCCGATTTGTACGAATACACTGTCACATGACTAAGTACAACTCAGCCATGTGGGTTTCCTCACGATGTTTTCCCTCACCGTTAGCAACCATGATAAATTAACCACACATATGACTTTAGAAAAGACAAATTGGTGTAGGCCCGTCCCAGATTAGAATTGTATTCTAATGAAAGTCCTATTCTAGGTATTAACCATTGAAGAAAAACCATTTGTGTATGCTCGAAGAATAGATGACGGAAGTGAATGTTTGGAAGAAGAAATACCCTGCCCTCATTATAATGACACTGATAACACAGGTAAATCTTGTTTGAGATATTATTCTATACTGTACTAATTCTGTTTCTATTTTTCTTAATTGGTGCGCTCTGTGTCTTCGCAAATGTCGGAGGTTTTAGGGGGCCTTGACACTAATCGAGAACCACAGCCAGTTAAACGGGCATTGTCCGTTAGGGATAGAACGGCGGACTTTTTGAGTAATCGGTATTCCTATGAAGTGTATTGCTATTGATAGTATTGTCACATCAACTCATTCATTCAATTAAATGTCAAATAACTAAGGTTGTAATTAATCAATCATGTATACTTAACTAAAAATAAAAGTAATAGCAGTTAATGGCCAAAAGTAGCATCTGTAAATTTAAACTATCCATGTATCATGTACCTATTGAACTTGACCATTTTCACTTGATTCTTCATGTGATACTCTCAAACAGCTCAAATATGATTTCAGGACAACTCTACTGTTGCAAAGGTTTCTGCATGGATCTACTGAACTACCTCTCGCGAGCAATAAACTTCACGTACTCTCTTGCTCTCTCCCCGGATGGTCAGTTTGGAAGTTACATCATAAAGAATCTCTCAATGCCAGGTGCTAAGAAAGAATGGACTGGTCTAATAGGTAATTATTTTTATACTTGTACATATACTCACGGCTATTAAACCCCAAAAGGGGGTAGCCAGTGCTTCAGAATTTGAATTTGAAAGGTCTTCAGCCACAACGTCCAATAATCACTCACAAAACCACAACAGTCCAAGTCGCCTTTTACGAACACCCACGCGAAGAAATGGCAAAAACTAATTATTTTCGTTTATTGTAGGTGAACTGGTTTATGAAAGGGCCGATATGATTGTGGCACCGTTAACAATAAATCCTGAGAGAGCAGAGTTCATCGAATTTAGCAAACCGTTTAAATATCAAGGAATCACTATTCTAGAGAAAAAGGTATGCATTATTCAGCACAAATATTCCTTGATTCTTTTCCCTTCAAATAGTTATGAATTCAACCAAACATGTTATTTTACAGCCATCCCGCTCATCAACCTTGGTCTCTTTCTTGCAACCATTCTCCAATACGCTGTGGATTCTAGTCATGGTTTCTGTCCATGTGGTAGCCTTAGTTCTGTATCTTCTGGACAGGTTTTCACCATTTGGAAGGTTCAAATTAGCCAATATTGATGGCACTGAAGAAGACGCTCTAAATCTCTCGAGTGCCATTTGGTTTGCTTGGGGAGTTCTTTTGAACAGCGGAATCGGTGAAGGTTTGTAAGAACTTAATTTTAGTATTTATGTTTTCTATTAATTGTTTACCTACCTATACTCTTAAAAGTGCGTATACAGAGCTTTGTAAACCACAATCTCAGCCACAAAGAGGTAAAATGATGGCTAAAAAAGGATGTTTGTGATGGATTATATATAACAATCGCTTAAAAAAACTCCGCCACTCTCCTCATGTCCTTGAAATTTATGAAAGAAAAGGTTATAATGATGGCATAGTGCTTTTCTATGCTGATAGAACAAAATTATAAATTTATACACATAATAATCATCACCTTTTTGCAACAGGTACTCCAAGAAGTTTCTCAGCCCGTGTACTCGGAATGGTATGGGCAGGTTTTGCAATGATCATTGTAGCCTCTTACACTGCCAACCTTGCTGCTTTCCTGGTGTTGGAAAGACCGAAGACAAAATTAACTGGAATAAACGATGCCAGGGTAAAATTATTATCATAATAGGTAGCAAATTACCAATCATTTTGAATTTCGCTGATTGATTTTGTTTTTATACAGCTAAGAAATACCATGGAGAATCTGACTTGTGCAACTGTGAAGGGTTCTGCTGTAGACATGTACTTCAGGAGACAAGTAGAGCTATCGAACATGTACAGAACTATGGAAGCCAATAATTACAATAGTGCTGAGGAGGCCATCGAAGATGTTAAAAAAGGGTACGTCATTCTCCACTTATTAATAAATACTTTACATAGGTGTGCAAAATACATTCCAAGGCTGGAGACATATATATATATATATATATATAAATCCTGAAGGACATATTGCGTCCTACATGGCGTTATTTGCCGATGATGCTGCGTCCGACTGACTTTCTGCGTCCTGAATACGGACGCAAGATTAACCGACCCCCATTTTCAGCCCAAGGGTCCCTTATGATGATTAGAATGCAATGGCAAAAAATCGCCATAGACGTAATTTTATTACTAGAATGCCTTTTAGCGTATAATGTAGTTCCGCCATCGTCCAACTCAAATTTGGAGGGCACTAGTGTTCAGCGTATATTTTACCACGTATATTTTGAGTTCAGTTCACTGATCGTATCGTGTCCATCAAATATACTTAATTTGTAAAGTTTTTATCATGTTTTCGTCGCGTCAATCTTGCGTCTCTTAAAAATACTTAAACGAGCACTAGGACGGTATACTTGGGATTCACGAGGGACCGTTAGCGCGGGACGCGGGGCGGCGGGGTTTAGCGAGCTCGCGTGCGGAAGTTTATTAAAGTTTAATCATCAAACAAACATATGCCGGCCGTGATGCAAGCTTGTCACCACAGTGAATTATTTGCGTTAAGTATATAAGCGGAAAAAAAATATATTTATTTAGTTCTTTTAGATTCTCGCCTCTCCCATGGCCGAAAAAGAAAATATAAAATTTTAATGGGAGAGGCGGTACTCCCCGACAAGAGCACAGTCGTTCGGGGTCAGGGAGTCAGGTTCAAGAACCGACGGACGATCCGAGCCGTATCAAGCAGCACCGCTTTCTGCATTTGTGCTGGAACCGACACGCCACAGAAATCCAACCGCCTGAAGTTGGTCGCGAGGCTGGTTGGAATTAACCCGTTCGCGGACAAAACAATTGGGATAATTTCAGTCGAGGTCACACCCCACATGTCGGTGATCTCGTGAGCCAGGTCGAGATACTTCCGACGCTTCTCGGTTTCGGCTTTCACGAGACCCTCGTCATGTGGGATAGTGACATCCACTAGAAACACCTTCGACTGCGACCGATCCCATACCACGATATCAGGCTTATTCGCTAGAATAGCCCTGTCCGTGATAACGGATCGGTCCCAATAGATTTTAGCTCGGTCGTTTTCTAGGATTGGCTCCGGCAGATACTTGTAATAAGCAGCCTCTGTTGCAAGAGTCCGTATTTCAGAGCGAGCTCCTGATATAGGATTTTGGCTGCTTGGTTGTATCTGTGCAAGTACTCAGTGTTAGCAGGAGCCGAACAACCGGAAATAACATGCCTAAGTGACTCTCCGAGACGGCCACATGCTCGACAGATTTCTGTGGTACCGTCCTTTAGGATGTATTTCCGATAGTTCCGCGTCTTGATAACCTGGTCTTGTATTGCACAGACAAAACCTTCGGTTTCCCCAAAGAGGTCCCCGAAACGCAGCCAGTGCAGGGAGGCTTTACGGTCCACGAAAGGTTCGTGAAGTACCTTGTAAAACCTCCCGTGCAGCTCCTTCCCTTTCCATACGGCCTCCCGATCAGAGGTGCTAAGTACCTCCGGGGTTCGCCAATCCTGTGAGGCCAACGATAAGGGAGTCAGTCCTTTATCACTAGCGACCACCTCTCCCCAAACACTATCATCCGTCATCGTCAAAAAATAGTTTCTGAGGTTGCATACCTCGCGGTTGTGCATGGTTTTGGCACTCAAGAGGCCTCGACCACCACACTTCCGCGGGATATACAATCTCATAACCGACGACCTCGGATGATGCATTCGATGAGAGGTCATCGTCGTGCGGACTCGTCTTTCCAGAGCGTCGAGTTCGGTCTGAGTCCATCTGAGCACGCCAAATGTGTACATCAGTACAGGCATGACCCAGGAGTTAATGGCTCGGATCTTATTAACGCCTGACAAGTAGCTATTAAGCACACTTTTCAGGCGTTCATAAAACTCCTCGCAAACACCCTGTTTCACGTCTGCCACCTTCACACCGATGGTTTGTGACATACCCAGATACCGGTATGTTTTAGCCTCGGAGAGATTATTGGTGCCGACATCGACACCATCAGAGTGCACGACATGCCCCTTCTCAACATGAATGACCGCACACTTATCGACCCCGAGCTCCATCTTGACGGAACGACTGAAATCGTTAGTGATCGTCAGTAGCTCCGCCAATCTGTCAGCCGTGGGGGCGTAAAGCTTCAGGTCATCCGTGTAAAGGAGATGAGGCAAGCGTGGTCCGCCTCTCCGAAACTGAAAGCCTGTCCCTGAATTTTTCAAGAGTGTACTTAGAGGATTCAGGGCCAAGCAAAACCAAACTGGACTCAGGCAATCGCCCTGGAAAATCCCTCGCCTTATATCAATTTGGTCATCCGCGTCCGTCATCCGCTGACCGTCTAAACTCAGACATTGCCCGAGGAAGTGTCGAACCGCAATATCAATTTTGTACAGCTCGAAGACCGTCATGAGCTATGAATGGGGTACCGAATCGAATGCCTTCCTGTAGTCTATCCAGCCAGCGGAAAAGTTCCGACGGTTGCGTTTGACCAGTTGGCCTACGACCGCATCGATGAGGAGCAGCTCCAGTTATCAACAATGTGTTGAGTAATCTTGGAGCTTAGAACGGATGTCAAGGTCTTGTAAATTGTACAAAGACAAGTAATGGGGCGGTATTGTGATGGATCCGCGGTAGCATCGCTCTTTGGAGCTAAATGAGTGACCCTAGTAGTTAAGAAGTTCGGGAGCGTCCCACTCTCGAGGGCGCTTTGGAACTGACGGGCGAGAGTAGCGTGACAGCGCGTGAACACCTTCAACCAGTAATGGTGCAATCCGTCCGGCCCCGGAATTTTCCAGTTCGGAGCCTTACGGATCGCAGCCAGGGTTTCTTGGGCGCTATGGGCTCGCACGCTCCCTCGACCGCCTCGAATCATCGGCCCTCTTCGTGATCAACAGGCAGCGACCAAAGCCCACGCCAAAAGGCAACTACATCGGCTTTTTCTGGTCGCTGACCTGTCGAAACCACATCGGGATGCTCCAAAGTTCTGTAGAACTTTTTCTGGTCACTCATGAAGAGACGATTCTGTTTACCCTTTCAGAATATCGCCTAATTCGCTTACCCCAAGCAGCGATCTTCTGCTTCAGATCATCGATGCGCTCCACCAGTCTACAGGCAAACTCCGGTGAGTTGTCAAAGACATTCTCACCAGGGAATGCCTCCACGACGAAGCGCACCACCCTCGGCCTATATTTGCCTGATCTGAAGCTGTTCAGTTTGCCGATGAGGACCCTGGCCCTTGTGATACGGCTTTCAATCCGCCTCATCCAGGCTGGTCTAGTTCTAGTCCTGGGACTAGTACTGTCAGCCTGGCGGGAGCCACCAGCTCTTATTGGCGGCATCCTGACGCCGACAAATTGACAAACTGTCATTGCGGCGCCAAAGAGAATTGAATCCGTATCCCAAAGGTCCATGCTGCTCTCTAAAAATGAGGGCAGCATGTTATTGACGGCGTCAACGACATCCCGAACCTTGATGCTGAGAGGGACTCGGGGCAGCCTTGGCCTCCTTTCGAGAGGCATTTGGCGATATTCCAGGATCGTCTCTTCGAGTGCGCTCCTCACCAAATCCAAATCCAGGGAGACTGTTCCCTAATCGCTTTCCGCACCACCCACATCCGACAGGTTAGCAATTGGCTCCCCCGTACTTCCCGTTCAGAGACTGGAGGGAGCCGGTCTGCTGGTGGGTCTGCCACGTCCAGCCCCAGTTCCAGACGCGCCCCAGCGATAACCCCTGGGGAGCGGCCCTATACGCTAATCATTATTTCTTTTGTCCATTATGATGAGCGAAGATTCACCCGGGTTTTCGCTCACTTGCCCTGGGGAGACCGTTATTGCTCTATTTTGCGCTGAGACCAGTTTGTAGACACGGTCAACACCTACAAACTCAAGCGCTGCAATGCATGGCAGCAAGTAGCAAGTAGCATGCAAGTAGCATTGCTGGAATGGCAAGCTGGTAAACATTTCATCCTGCCATTCTAACAATGGGCGGTGGGGTCGTCACATCCCTACGCCTTATTATTTAGTTGATGATTATAATAAACATATAAGAATCACAATGAAAAGAAGTATTTACTCGTACTTTTTACTACTTAAATGATAATTATAATAAAATGATTTATCTTATTATAATAGGTACCTATAATATCTAACCAGTAAGTACTTATTTACATTTGAACATTGTCTGTGTAAAATATTACAATGAGTTTAATTAGCACGAGTGAAGTCTGCAAAAATGATTGTTTTGATGGATATGGGTACTTTTTTTAAAGTAATGATTTTATAAATCTTCTATATATATTTGATCGGCTAAAAATTAAATATTTTGTTAGTAAACTCCGCAACTCCTGAACCGATTTTAATGGTTAAAGTCTTGATCGAAAGGGCAGACAGTGGGGCAGTGCATGACGAAGTGGCGTAGGGGCGGGGAATAGGAGGCTCACAGGTTCGCGTACATTAGGCTCGTGTTGCGAGCAACGGATTCACTAGTTTATGTAAAGCTAAACTAAAAAAGGGTAGTGTAGGGTGGTGATAACATAAATTCAATGTCCGGCATCGATCGTTCAAAGCTAAGTAAAGTTCAAAGTTATGTAAAGCTAAAAAAGGGTAGTTTAGGGTGGTGATAACATAAATTCAATGTCCGACATCGATCGTTCAAAACCAAATTAAAACAATATTTAATTAATAAATGTTATATGCTTGGAAAGAGCTACATCAACCATTATTGAATAATGATTATGATTCATTTTCTTAAGACTCAAGCATTCACGCAGTAAGTCCCCGAAGGTGTAAGTAGAGGTACTAAAACTTCTGAACATCACGAACGAGAAATTAACCACATATATATGTCTTAAGGTGTTCTACCCACTGAGATATCATGGTTATATTGCTTTTTAAGATTTTCAAAGGTATTGTTACTATTGTGTGCTAACTATTAATTATTTATTATCTGTGCCTGGGGTCATTATAATCCTTAATATAGGTGGAAGCCTCTTGGTTTGTAATCTGGATTCAATTATTCAAAAACAGTATTCGGAAGCAATCTGAATTCAATAGTAGATGGATGTAATTTAGTCATTATAATCACAATGATATATGCAGAGCATTATACGGACTTGATATAAATATACATTCGGACGGAGGCGGGAATGTGCATGCAGTGTATTGAAGGTATACGCAAGTATTCAGTGTGCAAGAAAGATTTAAGAGTGAACGGACGCACAAAAATCAGCTGGAAATATTTAATTTGAATATGATCATGTAATGCTTAAATGAAATTCGAAGTCGACTAATGATATGATACTTATTGGAACATCTTACATACGCATCGGAAACATTAAAAATCTCACTGCATTCAGTGGACGCCACAGGGTGGTAGTTTGGAAGGACGCAAGATGTCTTTCGCGATTTATATATATATATATATATATATATATATATACACTGTGGCACTTATAACTAAAATTTTATGATCCACAGAAAACTTATGGCATTTATATGGGATTCTTCCCGGCTAGAGTTCGAAGCTGCCCAAGATTGTGAACTGGTGACAGCTGGAGAGCTTTTCGGACGATCTGGATACGGGATAGGTCTGCAAAAAGGATCTCCATGGGCAGATCTTGTGACATTAGCTATACTGGACTTTCATGAAAGTAGGTTATTCGTATTTACGCATACTTAAAATTAATCTCAAAAGGTTATACTACGACATTGTTATGGTTGCTGAAGGCAATGGATAGGTCCTCTTAACGAAATATTTAATGAATCGAATTGAATAATGAATTTAAACAAGTTCATGTACGAGTAACTCTCTCATACTGTCGTTGTGAACTGTGTTATATTATGAGTAGATTAGTGTATTGGAAATATGGCATTTCTAAGTCTATGTTAAGGGCCTCCCCGCATTTTGCAGCTATTGCGCTCACTCTTACGTCAAATTTACTGAGAGTGACAGGGACGGAAAAAACGCGCACGCAGGATAAATGTAGTTTATTTAGTTTTATTGAATAACTATAATGTTCAAATGAAAAGTTAAACATCAAAGTTACAGATCTTAAAGCTACGCGTATATAGACACATAATGAGTTCACATGTATGTTATGCCAGTGGAGCCTATACGGTTTTTATGAAAACAAAGCATGTTCCAATTCAATTTTTTTCATCATATTTTTCAACAAATTATTAAAATGTTAAACATCAAATTTTTACACCATGAACCAATCACCAACATATATTTTATTCATGTCATATCAATATCATCAAATCAGACTTTATAGAATTTCCAAACAATCAATATCAACCTATTTTTCCGGGGACGCCCTTAAGCTATTTATTAAATTCTAGGTGGCATAATGGAGAATCTTGACAACCAATGGATACTTCGAAACAATTTATTAAACTGTGAAGAAAACGAAAAGACTCCAAATACATTAGGCCTAAAGAACATGGCGGGCGTATTTATATTGGTGCTGGCTGGAATCATTGGGGGCGTGTTCCTGATAATTATTGAGGTGGTTTATAAAAGACACCAAATTAAACGGCAGAAGCAAATGGAGTTGGCTCGACACGCAGCCGATAAGTGGAGATGGACTATAGAGGTGTGTATCATTTCGTATTAAAATATTATCCTTTGTTCCAACTTTTTACTCTCTTTTAAAAAGTTAAGATTTAAATTCACACCTACAAACGGTATTCTACACTCTTCGATAAAAAATAGCTTATTGACAAATCGTAATCCTCTGTGCTACACCAGTAAGCAAGAATGTGATTCCACCAGAAATGTGTTAAGATAATATGTTTTAGAAGAACCAATACAATCGCTTCACTTCAGTGCCGGATTAGCCACGTAGCAAGAGTAGCAAATGCTACGGGCCCCGCGACTCGGGGGGCCCCGCGGTCTAATACCTGTCTGACCGTAAAAAATATCAATTTATATAGGAGCGTAAAAACATTTTGCTAGGCTATACTTCACTCCCATCTGAAAATCCAGAACAAGATTTCGTCATGCCCTAATAAATTTCTGTCTAATAAATCTTATTTGACTTTAATCATTTCTATTTATAAGCACTGAAAAAAAATATTGTTATTATAATGATTTTGTATTAAATTTGATTTCTTTTATAATACTTTTGTAAGTTTTTTAATACAAATAAATAGCATTTGTCAGTTATATATATTTTTTATAACTTTTTTATAAATAAATGTACAGTCGAGCATTGCACATGGACTCCATTTGCTTCACATAAAACGAATAGCATGGTTGGTAGTGAACCTGGAGGGCAATTCTCACACGGTAGATATTATATCACTTTCGATATTTATTACTTTTGTGATATTTTGCGATCGATATTTGACTTGAGCTATTCTCACTCTATCCGATCGATATTTTTCTATTGAAAACCAGCCGATATGATGATATATATCAAAGGATGATATCGTGTGGTCACGATCAGACGATATGATGATATTTAAAGATGTCGTGCGAACGGAAGCCATTTTGTTTTCAAATTTTGTTTGAATATAGATAGAAAAAAAAATGTAGGTAAATGTATTAAATGGATCATAGATCAAATAGTCTTAGAAGTTGTAAATAATGTCTACTTGGATCAACGTTAATTATATTATTAAAATATAAAAATATATTATTTTTCCATTATAAAATTTCCAAAACTAAATTCGGTTGACGGATGGTCCATTTGGGAATTCAGACTTTGCTAGTTAACGGCAAAGTACTCTTAAAGTAAAATTTAAACAAACCAAAACATATGTAAATATTGACAGATATAAAGACCTCTTCATATCTAAGATGACAGTTAAACTGACCTTTTATTCAATTCATTCGCTTGGATCATTGATTTCGGTCTTCGTTCTTTAATGTCTAAGGAAAAATTACTACCGTGTGCGAGAATAAAGTTCCAATCTATCAATAGAAATATATTTCACTTTGTGATATTTTGCACACGACATTGAACACTTGATATAATTTCTATGATAGTAATGATATCGAACTTGCGAGAATTGCCCTCCTGCCTGCGGCGTCTGAGGCCCCGGTCCGAATCCCGGTGAGAGAAACAAATATATAAAAAAATATTTGTCTAACCGTAGTAGGTAACATGAGCAGCAGATCTAAAGATACCGGTTGACACTATGCTTCTGGAAGTGCTAAGCGTAAAAGCAAAAGATGAAAAGGAAATAAAAACGAAGCTGTTTGGTCAAAAACACGCAAGCTTTTCGACTTTTTTAATTTTTAGAGTGATGTTGCTGAATCTACTGAAAATAAAGCAAAACATGTTATATCTCATTGTACATATAATAGTGGTACTACTACTGTTTCTAATGAAACTACATTTTCTACAAGTGTTGCTGTAGTTGGAGAGACAGAAATTCATACTAATTTAGTTACATCATGTTCTAGCCAAATAGAAGTTAAAAGCACAGCCATTCCTCTTGATCTAGAGTCGTCATGTTCAAGCCAAGAAGTAGTCGATGGTAAATTATTTCATGATTTTAATTTCACTACAGTTTCAAGTCCAAAACAAAACGAAAGTAAAATATACTCCATCGATATTTGTGAATGGCCGAGCAACTTCGATAGAGATTATTGGATCGCAAAAAGAAGCAGCGAACATCAACATATGGATAGTGACTTTTTATCTTCAAAGAAAATTTACGAAAAAGAAAATAGGCCACGATTCTGCCAAAAGTCATTTTTCAGCTATAAACATAAACTAACGAATAAAACTCACGTCAGAGACTGGTTGTGTTATTCGGAAACCAAAGGACGACTTTTCTGTTTTGTTTGCAAAGTTACGAATTCAGATACTTCGTCACCATGGTTTGCGAAAGATGGATTAGATGACTGGAAGAATGCGCACAATTTGTTGACATGATCAAATAATTTGCGAAATTAAGAGATGCAAATACTACTCAGTTTCATTGGATTCTACTCTAGAAATATCGCATGTAGACCAACTGACTCTGATAGTGCGTTATGTTCTACCATCTGGACCAGTGGAAATATTCGTTAAGTTCTTAGACATGGAAGGTCATACTGCTGAACAACTCGGTCAAAGTTTGCTAGATTTCTTAAGTGAGAGTGGCATTGATATGAAAGATTGTCGTGGGCAAAGCTACGATACAGCCAGCAAGATCAGTGGGAAATACGGCGTCTTACAAGGACGAATTAAGGAAATAAATAAGTACTCAGAATACATTCCCTGTCTTGCACATTCATTACATTTGGTTGCTAAGTGCGCTGTAGACTGCTGTTTAGAAGCATTATTTTTCTTTGATTTCGTTGAAAACCTCTATACGTTTTTTTTCTGCTTCGACCTATCGATGGAGTCGTCTTACGAACGCATTGAAAGAATTTACTTCAAAAATTCTGATTTTGAAAAGATTATCGGACACTATTTAGCCAGAGCTGATGCTACCAAGGCGCTATTATGTGGTTTTATCATTATTAAGCAAGTTTTGGAAGACATTTTCAATAACGTGGATCAAAAAGCAGAGTGCCGTAATAAAGCTTACGGACTAGTTTTAACGATGAATAAGTTAGAAACGGGAATAATGACAAATACGTGGAACGGAATCCTAGAACGCATGCAAGCGACTAGTGCTCCGCTCCAGTCGTCTGATCAAGACCTTAATACAGGATACGCCCTTTATGAATCATTACAAGGCTACGTCCAAGCAATACGATCCACATTTTCAGATGTTGAGGCAAAAGCCAAAGATCTGACCGGCTGTGAAGAATATCAGTAACAGACTTCAAGACCAAGCAAGCGGAATACAAAGTACGACCATTTCACCGGCTCTACTACACTCGATGACTTGGTTGAAAATCAAACACCTGGACAACGGTTTGAAATTAAGGTGTTTATTGTCATTATTGATAACGTACTGTCTGCTTTAACTCCATCACAGCAGAAGAGATTTTGGAAAACGCCTCACGTATGGTCAGTGCTTACGAAGATGATTTGGAGAACAGCCTAGGCGACGAATTAGTGCAGTTCGCTGAACTGCTGAAAACAGATGTGGCTACTGTTATTGACAGCAAGAAAGAAGAGTCTCTGGAACTGCAACTTTATAAACGTGGAAATTGCCTTGCGCATTTACTTATCTCTCATAATCACTAACTGCAGTGGCGAACGTTCTTTTTCAACGTAAAAACGTATTAAAAATGAATTAGGGCCAAGAACTTCTTATCACCACACTTTGATGAATATAGAGTATGATTTGCTTATAGAAGTCGATAGCGAACGTGTTATCTCTAAATTTGCCCATATTAAATGCAGAAAAGTTTTTTTTTAATAGTTTTGTTTTTTTTAATACCCTTTAACTTGAGAAACTATAGCAAACCAAGGGCCTCTTGACAGAATTTGCTACAGGCCCCGCGCTGGCTTAATCCGGCACTGCTTCACTTACGTTACCGCGCTAAGTACAGGTAAATGAAGCGATACTATTGCTTTTTTTAAAACACATTATCCGCGCACATCTAGTAGAATAACCTCTTTACCATTCCTTCCACGGATTTTACATTAATAACCATTTAACTTTTCTTCAGCAACGAAAGAGTGTCCGCGCATCGATCATGCCATCTCAACGTCGGGTGAAATCTAATGGAGTGAAGGAAGCAGGCAGCATCAGTTTGGCAGTAGACCGCGGGGTTAGGAGACGAGACGAACCAAGAGTACCGAGATACCTCCCTGCTTATACCCCTGATGTGTCTCATCTCGTGGTTTAAAGATGCCGATTTAGGAATTTTTTGTCACCTAAGATAGTGTATTTTAATGTCATCCAACGGAGTGAAAGAAGCAGGCAGCATCAGTTTGGCAGTAGACCGCGGAGTGAGAAGACGAGACGAACCACGGGTACCCAGATACCTCCCTGCTTATACCCCTTATGTTTCGCATCTTGTGGTTTGAAGATGCCGATTTAGGAATTTTTAGTCACTTAAGATAGTATATATTAATGTCAATCCAACAGTATATTGGCAGTAGACCGAAGAGGTAGGAGACGAGACCGAGAACTAGATACCGCCTTGCGTATGCCCCTGATGTTTCCCATCTTGTGGTTTGAAGATGCCGGTTTAGAGGAATTTTAACAAATATTTATAAACAATCGAAACTAAATAATCGTATATATTTGTTAATAGCATTGGACTATCTGTCTTACCTCTATATTGTTTTTTTGTTCTGTAAATCTTTCTAATAAAATAAAATAAATAAATATGGCACACTGATTAAGTCACTCCTTGGAAAAGTGCAATAATGACTTGAATTAAGGGATATATTAATTAATATTTAAGAAAGAAAGAGAAAGTCAGGAATATTAGATTATTCGAATGGTTTGAGATGCTTTTCAGCAAGTCTATCGCCCGTTTTCTGAATTGAGTATTCCAGCTGAGAACAACTTAAGTATCTTTCTGTCGCATTAAAATCTTAACAACTGACTGAGACAAAACGATACTTAAGTCCCTCTCAGCTTGAATACTTAATTCAGAAATCGGGCGTATGTGAGATATTTAGATTGTGTCAATTGCAAAATAACGCATAGCTTATTTAGTTATGGTGAAAGCATACGCTCATTTGTTTTAGTAGGTTGTTGTATGTGGGAGTAACGTTTTCATTTCGTCCGATGAAAAGCTTATACTGTGTGTTGGCGTCCTTACTTTGTATTAGATTGTATTTAATGTGTAATTTCATATACAACCTAAGAAATATTTATAACTAAGCCGTCAACGATATGTAATCAAATGTATTTTTTAAAACATAAAGACATTTTTATTGATATAGGTATAATACTTATAGAATTATCCTACATAATTATTAAGAGCCTAAGGTGAATTGATATGTTGTTAAAATAACGATATTATATGAACTCCTCGTAATTATAAAATATTAGACTAGACTGTTAAACGTATGTGTTACAACAGCGATTTTGAAATTGTTTTAACATTTATAGACATACTCTATTTGTAAAGTGTTCATAAAATGAATATTTTTATGTGTTTTTCTTTGTTTTACTGGTTAACCTTATCCAAAGCAGTTCATTGAAAACTATCATGAAATAAAAGATAGATCTTAAATCGACGTAGTTAAGCAAAATGGATTGCAGCCGCACTTTCACCGAAACCGAGTTAAGTATGCTAATGAGTTGCTCATGTTTGAATCTACGAATTAGTGAAAACTCAATTAGAATAGTGAACGCAAACGGTTTATTTTAAAAATCCCACCTAACTTACAGTATAAGAAAGCAATCTAATTCAAACTACAAACGTTCATATCTCGAAACCGATCCTTTCTGCTTAACTACGTCCAATTTTAAGCTCTTACTTAGGATATAGGAATGAAAAAATTATGAAATAAAACATCATTTTCAACACATTTATATATTTACAAAGAATTTGTAACAGTGCTATATAGGGTTTACAGTAGAGAAACAATGACATAATAGGTTACATTGACACGAAGCCGAATATATGTACTTTAGGCTTGCAACACTGACTGCAGGGTTGCCACTCGACACCACACTACGTTCAGTCAAATCTTTACTTCGATTTAAGTGGAAATAGCATGGAATGCTGCTGTCGACTAACAACCCTATAGTAAGCGCACTCCCCTTAAGTAACTATCGAAAATTTTAATATAGATACTTAAATACTTTATAACGTTTCGTTAATATGAGACATCTACCACAAAACTGAGTGCGTAGTGCAGCTTTTATTGAATTACACATATTATACTGTAACCGCTAGGATTACTTAACTACAAATTGAAGCTTTTCCAACACTAACAACTACTGCTAAAATATATGTGTTACGAATGAATTGTTGTTATAAAATATTTTGGATCACGATATAGGCGAAACTAATGTACAGACACCAAGAACCAGAGAACACGAGAAATACACTTTGAATACTTTCTGACGACTTAGAATCATTAAATAGTTGTACGCATAATATGTTAAGCCAAAGAAGAAAAACGCTTAAGATAATAATAGTACTAGGGTAGTATATGTTGGTAGGTGTTAGTAAATTAATCGGTGAATCTGCGGTTTGGGTTGGGTCCGAACAGAGCGGAACGAATCTCGGGAAGCAATTGTTGGGCGATCAGCTCCAGACGAGCTTCCAGGGTGTTCACGATCTGTGGAACGAAATACAGTGGTTCTAATTGCTATTGTTTCAAATACGGCACAATTCTTACACCAATTATGATCGAGTTCTGTCGATGGTCGAAGAACAATTAATTTTAAATGAGGGAATTGCGGAAACACCATTCGAATGCAGTTTGTAAATGAATCTACGAGAGAGAATGTATGTTAACAACAGTCAAATGAAAAAAAATTGGTAAACAGGGTGTAAAAAAAGAAGGGTAATACCCAAAACCCCATAAGGGCGTATAGGGAGATAATTTTGAAAAACTTTGAATTAGGGATTTTAAATAAGATTTTACACAAAGTTTTTTAAACACGCATACAAATTAGAAATTGAAAGCGACAATTTGGCAACTTGCGAAACAATCAACAGTAATCAAAGATGCGTGATCCTGATGTTATTTCACAAGTACGTGGCTATCACTCTAACACTCTCCCTCTAGTTTGGTGAACATCGATAATTAGCATTGAAGTGATTTATGTTTTGCCATATTATTTTGGGTATTAGGCTGTAGATCTATCAAACAAAAGTATACACATAGATATACTCACGGCTATAAATCCCTTAACGGGGTAGCCAGAGCTTAGGAATGAGAAATTCCTCAGCCACTTTTGGAACTTGATTGGGGAAAAGATGGTAATAATAAATGTTTTTGGTGACAGGTCTCCAACCACATCGCCCAAAAATCACTTAAAAAGCCCCTATACCCTTAGTCGCCTCTTACGATCACCCACGGGTAGAAATGGGGTAGTGTTATTCTAAGCCGACACTACACGGCACGGCACGGTGTATTAATACATAGGTGCATTTATAACATAAAAAAAGACAATAATCCCTAAAAAGGCACAGCATAATTACAGTTTTTTACCAATTTTGAATATTATTACGTAACGGAACGGATATAAGTTATGGATGTTTAGTCAAAGAGCCCACCAATCACATACATACATACATATACTCACGCCGTTAATTCCCATTTGGGTAGGCAGAGACTATCGATCGCCACTTCGTACGATCCTGGCAAACCTCTCTTGCTTCGTCTACATCCATCAATCTTTTCATTCATGCTCTTTTATTCTTCATACTTCGGACGCCTGCCTTACCCACCAATCACATACAAAGCATATTACACAGACTCAGATCAATCACACCATACATCCCTGCATAGTTGCCAAAATGATAATACTTGAATATAAGCAAATTTTTTGTCACTAGCAGTTTCCAAGTAGGAATCAACGTTTTTGTAACATATATTTCTTTAAAATTTTAAAATATTTTAAATTTTAAAGTTTTTTTTAATAAGTAATAAAATAAATATCTAGTTTACCTTAATACGACCGCAAGCAGCCAAGAGCTCGACCCCACCGCAAGTCTCAGCGGGCAAGCTGTTAGAGTCGATTTCCAAGACGACATCCTTATTGATCTTCGCCCTGTAGTCTTCCTGCACTTTCGGGAGGATGGAACTAACCAACTCTTTGTCTACTTGTCGAACACGCAGGATCACTTTTGGCTCTACCAACTGGAATTGAATAGGTAAGGATATTGAATGACGGAGCAGTTGTAAAAAGTATTTTATGCCGGGTAAGAACAGTCAAATTAAGTTATTAACAAGGTAGCAACGATCAAACACCGAACAGATGTAGCGTAAAAAACATGATTATTTCGATAAGCTTTGTTTGTTGGGTTTAAAACTTTTGATGGCTAGTCTAAGACTACATAGTAAAAATTGTTCAGAATGAGATCCTTAAAAACCCGTTTTGGCTTGTCATCCCCCTTGTTTTGCAGCCTGTATAATTGTACTACAAAGTACACAAATTAAGTTAACCGCCAAAGACCACAACGACTTACACTACAGAAATTAGAACTCAACTCATTATCTTCATCTGAAGCCTGTATATAGGATAAACAATGCAACAGTATTTTAGAGTACGGCGAGCAGTCTGCACGCCCCGTCCAGCACATTGCGCACGTTAAATTATTTACTATGACTTACCGTTAAGATTACAGATGAAGTTAGACCCAAAGTAAGGACTTTGGGTCTTTGACTTTTATTGTTTGTGTAAATTTATTGTTTCCTGTGCAAGATTTTTTTATGCTATTAATTTCTTATGCAACAGCCATTACTACCAAACCTATATAAACATCACTTGGAACAAAGCGTGCACTATAAGCTGCACCAGTATGTTGGGAGTACTTGGCCTTGTCGTTGGGCACGTCAGCGAGCAGTTTGCGCGCCTCGTCCAATGTATATAATAGGCGAGATTGGATTTTTTATATCGTCGGTATCGTTCGCATTCCTTACCACAGATCATTGTACCTTAACGGGGAGTAACTTGATCAGTGTAATATGTCCGTGCTTCGGAGGGCACGTTAAGCGGTCGGTCCCGGATACATGGCAGGGCGTGCTGGACTAAGGCCAAATCAACCTATATAGTGTAGGCTCGAGCCCCTTGGCGGGGACATAAATTGGCTGCGAGGAACAGGTCTGTATAAATTTGTACCGTCAAACCCTTACCTGAAACAAAGCCTGCACGATAAGCTGCACCAGTATGTTGGAGTACTTGGCCTTGTCGTTGGGCACGTCAGCGAGCAGTTTGCGCGCCTCGTCCAGCACATTGCGCACGTGGTCTTCGCGCACCTTAAGCACCTTAAGACGGGCTTGGTTCAGCATGTTGGATGATTGGCTGGGGTAAGAAAAATATTGTTTGTTATGTATAGTTTTAGCATAGGTATAGTAAAAAGTTATGGTTATAGTATCGCATTACATATGAGATGAGATTTTTGAAATCAGGTTTTTTTAACGTAGATTGAGCTTTAGTGCTAGAAATTCGTTAGCCATAGAAATTTTCTATGCCTCAACCATTAAAAATCCCCTTTTCTCTAACTCGCATCATTAGACACCAATAGGATGAAACGAGTTAGTATATTTTATGCATGGCACGTCATATAATTGGTTAGACCATTAATTGTATATCAAATCAGATTCAATTAAATAGAGAAGAATCAATTAAATAGAGACTTCTTAAAAAGGTGGGCATTTCAATATCATATAATAATAGAGCATGTAGAGATTGATAAATTAGAGATAAGCTAGGAGCTTCAATGTCTTATTGTTTAATTTATAAATTAAATATAAGATAATGCAATACAACATAAAACAAATGTTGTTGTTTAAAGTATAAACTACATATTTCCAATAAAAATACAAAAAAATTGTATCATTTTCTTTTTGCATGTGATGTAGGGGAATAGAGAATGAGAAGATATTAAAATCACCCAAATAAGGTTTTAAAAGCCATTGGACTGTTGGAATATGATTCAGATGTGGTTGGAATGTTTTATGTTATATAAAGAGAATTAAGAATATAACAAAGTTTAAAATAATAAATTGAAAAGAAACCATACTCTCTATATAGGATTTGTTATCTTGAGATAACTGAAATATCATCTTCCTTATCAATATATTTTCAATGCAAAATGAGGTTACAGATTTTTTGAGAAAATTCAAGGAAAGATAGTTAATACATAGGCTGGTTAGGTAGGTATATCAACACTATAGTGTAAAATTGTAACTCAAATAAAGTATAAAGAGCACCAGTTTTATGTATAGGTAATCTGCCTTTTTAAACGTAATTTAAAAAAACATCCATCCATCCATCATGCTAATGAAATAAAATATGTAAGCTTTTCAAAAGTTCTATTTACTTTCTCAAGGACCAAATATTCTTTGTAGATACAACTTTTGATAATGTCTATTTGAGTGTTTGACTCAGGCAAAATCAAAAACCGCAATAAATCTACTGCCTATAGCAGTGCGAAGCTCTATCATCATAGGATCAGTAGTGACATTAACTAGGAAGACCACAGATGACACATTTGGATCAAATTGAGAATGTACTCGAAAGGCACATTTCCACAGTGTGAAGAATGTAAGGCCTTGTAGGAAAATATTGATGAATGTACATAAAGCTAGAGAGGTTCACCAGGATCATACAAAGTGGTGATCCATAGTCTTTGCCCACCCCAATGGGAGTTAATGGCGTAAGTATATGTTTGCATGTATACCTACAATTTATACATAACTTAACAGAATAGAAGGAACGGTATGTGCTTAGTATTATAATAATATAATGTTTTAAATGTAGTGTGAAGATAATTGTGTTTGTGTGTTTACTATAAAATAATATTTAAGTACATATATTCAATTTAATAACGATTTGGTTCTATAATAGATTTGATCAATTCAATTTGTAAAAACATGACACAAAAGTTTATATTCTCAAAGATTTAAGTCTTTGTTCAAGCTGAATATTCCCAAAGGGCAGGAGATACTAATACTTCTGAACATCGCTTGACATTGTCACCTGGTGTTCAGAATACCCACATTTTACTCATGTATGTTGGTCAGGCGTATCGCCATTTTGTATAAATACACTGTCACATGACTCAGACCAACACACCCATGTGAGTTTCCTCATGATGTTTTCTCTCACCATTATAATTTATATAAAGTTAAAGGTTTATATGATATGCAAATTATCATGAGGATGGCTTTGATTTCAAATCAAACAAGTTGCAATAAAAATTAAGTACTATTTTCAAATGCTAATGCATTAAGTAATCATGAGAATCTGACATACATAAGATATGATATGCAATATACAAATGAAAATTTTATGGCACTTTTAAGTTTGCCTATGCAATGTAAAGCAATTTAAAGTTAAAAGAGATATAAAAAGCATTAAATGCTATTGACATCTAGGAATGGAACCCATTATCTCAATACTAATCCTGCAGTTCTATGTCAACAATTGAGATCGTGTAAGTAATAAAATAAACATATAAAAATTCTAAACCCATGAGTACAAGTAACCTTGGAAGAAAAAACAATAAAATGATCAATGATATTCTTACCAAGGAGTAATATAAGACCATCAAGGAAACATTAAGCTCAAACAGGATGTGGTGACAGTATGCATCCAAAAGTCAGCGCTTTTCATATATAGAAGCACTGTTTAGCCAGGTATTTTTATGTGTATCTTTGGTATATATGATTGAAGATGACACCCTATTTCAATGAGAAAAAACTCATCAAATGAAATCTAAATTATATATTTTGGATTAAATACTTCCATACTATTAATAGCAGTCAATTAAAGTGGTTTACTGCACAAATAATATTTGTAATTTAACCAAAACAAGATGGGTCTTTTCTTCCCGCAGATGTAGCAAGAGGCTACTAAGGTTTCTTGGTGCTTTAAAGTGATAGTTGGGCAATGTGGCTTGGCACCAATCACTAATTTTATTTTATTTTTACCATCTTTTCCCAAATTAACTACCTAAAGTGGAATTGTACTCACCAATTGTACTTTTGTTATTTAATTCTGTTCATTCGTAAATGTTTCTTTTGATATGCAATAAAGAGTTTTCTATTCTAATCTAAAGTGACCAAGGAATTTCCTATCATCTAGTTCCAATGCCTCAAGTCACATGACATAACTCATATGTTGAAATATGGGTCATTTCAACAGTGCCCATTCGATTTTTAGGGTGAACCTTTAATTATTATCCTGAAAAGCGTGAGTCTGTAAAGGGGGTTCAAATTAGAACTTACATCTTTTTCTGGAGTTCAACTTGTTTCTCTTTCTTCTCATAGTATTCCATGATTTTGAGACGTTGCTGCTGGACGAGGCGGCCCTTTTCGATGTTGAACTCCTCCTCGGCTTTGGCATCAATTTCCTCAGCCTTTTCATTAGCCTCTTGCTCGATGAATGCCATCATATGTTTGATCTATAATAACGAGGAAGAGAAAAACCATATTTTAACCAGATTTCGGGACCAAAAGCTACAAATTGGAACTGTAAAGCAAACATGATGAGCTGATGAGTATTAATGGATAAACTTTTTAACGTAAGGTCTACAAAAAAACATGTCAAGACTGTCAGAAACCATTTCCCGAAGGCAGGCATACTTGTTGGCCGAGATTTATAAAACATACCTGTTTTTGAACATCTGCATCGCTGAGCGCCATGGTTGCTTTTTGATTTTAAACACAACTAATCAAGAAAACAACCGAATTATAGCCAGAAAATGAAAAACTGGCTCAATAAAGTAAGACGACGACGCCTATCAATCGCACTTCTTCATTGAACGATCATATGATTTTAGTGTTGCTAGTAAATAAGAATTCGGCACCTTGTGCTGTACCATAGAGTATTTCATCAATATAATCAATCACGTGCTAAAATCACATTTACATTTCGTACACTATTATTATTATTATATTATTACAGCTTATTTAATTTCTACACCAAGAGAGTCCACTCAAGCTTACCCGAAATGGCATAATAGAGAGATAGACCATGACCTAGTGTGATACAGATTGGCAGATATAAACGTCTGCTTAAATGCTTTCGTGACTTAAATGCAATAGAAACCGAAGCACGTCAATTAATAAATTTCTACTGAAATTCAATATCTCAAAATTTATTTCAAATAATTGGCCTAGACCCAAAGCCGTCTTTAAACTATTGGAGGCCCTGGGCATATGAGAATAATGGGGCCCCTATGAATTTGACACAACATTATTTTGTTAAAATAAACAAAGAAAGTAGATAAGCAAGTTTCCAGATTCATTTTTAGATCCGGTCACGATCTTCCGAGTAAATCTTAGCGACGTCTGTTGTCGAACTAGGACTTCAGCCCGTTAACAATTAATAATTGGGAAAAAAATCTTTAACATATATATTTTTGTCTATCTACAGCTATTAGGCTAGTAGAATTGATTTTAGGGTTCCGTACCAAAAGGTAAAACGGACCCTATTACTAAGCCTCTACTGTATGTCTCCATGCTGTATCTCATAAACATAAACCAATGAGAGGTTTTCTTTTTGAGAAATAAAAAAACAACACAGTTTCCTAGAGCTCTGTAGATGGCGTTGATGTAACTACGTTACTTACCACACAATTTCGCCACACAATAATTTCGCCAATGTCAACGTTAAAAACATGTGTCGCCTAACTTTTTGGCGAGTAAAACCAACAAAAAGAATGTTGAATATAAGTACCATCTTTGTTTATTTACTTTTGAGCTATCTTGGCTTAAACTGATGTTAATTTAGACTTTCAAATCAGAACGTTTTTATGTACGTTCCGTTTTACGATATCATTACATCCAAGTGTGAAAAACGGTGCTACGTTCCGTTCCTACCAGTAACATAGCAAGTCTGGCGCCATCTATCCTGGGAACAGGGAAGAAGAAAAAAAGAAAAAAAGGAAAACCTCCCATTAAACTGTGATAGCTAGAAAGCTGAAATTTTTACCCATGATGTGTTTTCTTAGCCGCTACAACAACAAATACTAAAATATTAAGGGGGTCCCCATACTATAAACGTGTTTTTTTCGTATTTTTTGCTCAATACAAAATCACTTATATATTACCTTTCAAATTAAATTGTGACGACAATAAAGTAAATATTAAAGGAGGGCTCCCATGATTTAAGCACAAACGTGATTTTCTATATAGATTATAGAACGCAACCCTTAGTCCGCGAGCCGACTCGCTCTTAAGCGTTTTCTTAGAAATTCACCGCTATCTATTTTTTGTAACCAACAGCGTTCATATTTTATTTTCATTTGTAAAAAAAATGTACCTTTTATATTTTGTTGATTAAATATCTCGAGAACAACGTATAAGAAATCGACACATGATAGACATAACTTTTAGAGAATTTTACGTACTGAGTATTCCATTCAATTGTATTTTTATATATTTTAATTTATTTAGCTGTAAAATCTGTAAGCAAATTGGTATTGTAGTCAGTAATTTAGGTTCGATGTATACGAATCGAAAAAGTTCTTTGGCAATAAAGGTCGGTTATCGTTTCGTGATCTGGCAGAGACGAGGGGGCCCCTATCGATCACGGGGCACTTGCCCAGAGTGCCCAGTGGGAAAGAGGGGCTTGCCTAGACCTCGCTTTTATAACATACCCTTTTTATATTATAAATCGATAAAGGACATCAAACTAAACAACTTTGCCCATGGAATGCCTATCTAAAATATTATGATTTTCAAATATAATAATAATTGGCCTAGACCTCGCTTTTTTAACATACCCTTTTTATATTATAAATCGATAAAGGACATCAAACTTAACAACTTTGCCTAAAGAATGCCTATCTAAAATATTGTAATTTTTAAAAAATAATAATAATTAAAAATTGTCGTACCTAGTTCAAACTGAGAATGTATAGAATGAGATTCTTTGCTTCAGTGAAAATAAGAAATAAAAAAAATCATTTGATCTATGCTTTTCGCTCTGTAAACAAAAATATAACTTCTTTCGGTATTTTCCAGTAATTATCATCAGATTGATCATCGTTGAAAAATAATATCATGAAAATAAACCGGTAAGCGAGCGATTGAACTGGAAAATACCGAAAACTGTGGAAACAATTATTAGAATAGTTTGTATATCATTTTATCTAATAAATAAAATAAAATAAATAAAAAAATAAAAGTTTTGTAAACATTATTAAATAGACTATGAAATATTCGATACAGAAAACTATTCAAATAATAATAATAATCATTTATTTCGGAAATTAAAGCATTCCATATACAGGTGAGACAACACAAAAAAATTAAAATAAAATTCACGACATTATTAAAAATCTTACACATCTACAGATAGACATAAAATAAAATGAGGCAATGTTAATTAAAATTAAAATCATATTAAGTTACATAATTAAATTAGCACAAAAATAAAAATATAAATAATCAATACAAACAAATTATAAAATAGCAATAAAAATAATTTCTGAAGACATTTAATATAATTGAAAGTAATTGTTAGGGGCTACGTGTACGGACATCCAATGTTTTATCATTGGGCTGTCCACCTTTTCTGCAATCACCCTCAGGAGTGTATTGGTGCTACCCTTGACCCTCTCCCACATGGAAGCTACTCGTTTGCGAATCACGGCTTGAAAACCGTCAGTGCTTGACTCAGCAAACATTCCCGAGGCACTACAGCGCCATGGCAGCCCCAACAACATGAAGGCATTGTTGTATTGGACTCGCAGAGCACTGTAAGATTTTTTTGTATAATTACTCCACAGACTGCAGGTGTACAATGTTTGACAGTAAGCCTTGAAGAGCGAGATTTTTACGTCCCTTGAACACCGTGCATATCTGCGCGACAACATGTTACATCTAACCGACAGTGCTCTGCGTTCCCTTTCAATGTCAAGGTCATCGACTAGGTTGTCTGCTATCCAGTGACCCAAGTATTTAAATTTAAAAACTCTCTGGAGTGGGACTCCACTTAGTGTTATAGGTGGCATCGAATATGTTTTTTTGCCAGATTTGAAAATAAGAATCTCACTTTTTTTTACATTATACTGGAGACCATGCACCGCAGCATACCTTTCACAAATTCTTAATAACGAAATCAACGCATTAAGTGAGGGGCACAGCAGTACCATGTCGTCGGCATAGTTTATATTGTTCACAGAACAACCATCTATAGAACAACCGACTCCTGCACCACTGAGCTCCTCTATTAACCCGTTAATATATAAATTAAAAAGTGTCGGTGAAGTTAACCCCCCTTGTCTCACCCCACACTTCAACTTGTAATCAGCCGAGTACTCTCCGGCCCAGCGAACACAATTGACCTGATTACCGTACCAGTACTTAAACATATTAATAATTTCAGTGGGCAAAGTCGTGGTATTATGCAATTTGTCCCATAAAAACATCATATAAAACCAGATCGAACGCCTTTGACAAGTCCAAAAAACATGCAAAGATAGGAGTGTTTCTGTCAGTATAGTACCGAACAGAGTGTTTAAGACACAACACAGCAGATTCAGTGGATAACCCCTGTCGAAATCCGAACTGTGCGTCATGCAGAGACACATGTTGGTTTAGGTGTTTATTAAGCACACTATCCAGCACCTTTGCCAACACTGTTGCTAAAGAGATAGGTCTGTAATTAGACTTGTCAGAGGCATCTCCTGTTTTATTTTTAATCAGCGGTACCACTATCGTTTTCATGAGGTCGGCTGGTAGGTAGTTATGCCGAATGCAAAACGTGTACAGCATTGACAGGACCCTGGGAAGATGTACACCTGCGTGCTGCAGGTGCTCGACGCTTAGTCCATCGTGTCCGGGTGATTTCCCTCTGGTCATTTGTTTAATTGTTTTGTCAATCTCAGCCGCTGTGACTCTTATTGGAGGGTTGTCACTGGTGATATTCCCAGCGTCAAGCACCTGCTCACCCGTCTTATTTTGAAGAAGAGGCTCAACTTTAAAGTGCCTACTAAAAAGATTGGCTATGTCACAGGGTGCACTTACACCGTCCACACTCACTGGCAGGCTCGATTTAGGACTCAACTTATTAGTTGATTTCCAGAACTGCGCAAAGTTCTTTGATTTGTGATGCGAGGCGATGATATCCATCTTAATTTGGTCTTTATGATTCAAACAAAATTTTAGTTTAGACTTAAACTGTTTTCGTGAAGAGCACATAGCTTCATACAATCTGCCAGACCTAGGCTTGCCATAACAACACCATTCTTGAAAACAAAGTCTCGCATTCTGATGCGCCATATGTACATGTTTATTCCAGCCTGTGACATAACCACCCTTCTTAGGTTTTTTAATGCTACAACTGGAAACGGATGCCCACACAAGTGTTGAAACAATGGAAGTATACAGTTTATCAATTATTGTTCTATGTTCCAAATCACTACACATGTTATCACAACAATTGCTCATTTCATGGGGAAAATCAATATATTTCAGTTTACTTTGACACATTTCATGATATTTATTTATTTGGGATTGTTCCCTATCTCCCCAAACAACATTCTTCAATAAATTACTAGCTTTCATATTATCTAAAAATTTTGGCACATTATTATCTAAGTTACAAATAATTTCTAGGGGTAAGTGGTCAGACCAAAACACATCATAATGTATCTTAGCACTATAGACAGTTAGTTTAGCGGCTGAAGATGTTACACAGTGATCAAGCCAACGTCTACATCCATGACTGTCACTCACATAGGTGTATGAATCCGCCGGCAAAAGGGCACTATCCACTACACTAAGTTGCTGCTCGCTACAAAAGGTCTTAAGTTCATTATAAAAGGGCATGTCTGGATGCGCATTATAGTCACCCAGAAGGTATACCAGATCCACATCCTCATTGTCAATAATCGCACACATTTCACCTAAGCAATCTATTAGCTCGGTCATGTTATCACGTTCGTCGGTAGGCATATACACTGAGAATATTATCATAGATCTCTCACACATAGACACTTTAATACCTATAAGACGCACACTTTTGCACTGTATTAAAGAGACGCACAGGAACAAGCTCTTCCGCCACAGGAGTGCCACACCTCCGTAGGGGCGCCCCCGCAGCACGCCCACTGACAGGTCCACGGCTGTGTTACCTGCATACGCGAAGTCCGCATCTATTGTTCCCAGTAGCGGGATGTCATGCTGAAGCAGCCAGGTCTCCTGGAGTGCGATGATGTCCGCCGACTGACACAGGTTCTTTATACAGTCCATTGATCGAGAGAGACCTTTACAATTAAAACTTATAAATGTGCAAGTGTTTGTACTACGCATTGATGTTATTGTTTACACAATTATTCTTTTTCAATCGTGATCTTGAAAAATCCAGATACCTCCGAAAGCGAACCCCTTCCGGCCAGAAACTTTCATCCAGGAAGAGGGCCAGTTTGTGTTTAGGTACTATAATTTTGTAAGCATCGTATCCTCGGTCATTCTTCATTGCTAGTTTTTGCAGTGAAACATTAATTTGTGACTTGCTGTATATATGCTTACTTATATCACTCTCAGTAGTAGTTTTGTCCACATTGTAGATAAAAAGCGGAATTTTTATGTCAGCAGCTTTAAAGTTCCCATTTGGTATGTTAGCTGCGATTCCACTTTTGCCTATTATTCTGTTTTTTAATCTTTTTCGTTCAACTAACTTCCATTCCTCGTCATATTTTACATGATTCCATTGCCCCGGTGCCTTCACTATATCGGCCATAGATGATCGACTAACCTCCACGCATATTCGCTGTTCTCCTTGCTCATTACTAACCGGCGTAGGTGGCATTGGTGTTTTTGTGCGCGCTTTGGTGTTGCGTGATATAGGTGAGTTTAAACGCTCGCCCTGGCTCGGTACGCCATCTAAAGTGGATGCGGCACCATCTATTCGGTCATTGATCACGCTGCCGATCAGCTGATCTGACATTCGCGGTATAGAAGCCGCAAGAGAGTTTTTTACGCCGACGCATCCTTTTTGTCCGTTATTATTATGAATCATGTTTGCAAATTCAATTGACCGGTAATTATTCAGAAATGATGAATTCTTAATGGCATTGCATTTTGGAGAATTACCTTTACCTTTGTTACTAGGACTGGATTGAGAAATATTCTGTAGTCCCATCGGTCCACTATCAAACTCACAGTCCCTGCGTAAATAAGTACCTCTTCTTGTGTTAACATTACAGAACGGGTCATTTTGAGCAGATATCAACCCTTCAACATCTTTCTTTAGGGAACTGATTGAGTCTACTGTGACATAGTTCTCCTGAATTACCTTTATTTCGTGCTTTAACACCAAAATATCTTTAAGGAGACGCGTTACGTCCACATGATCAAATGTAATTGGGGGCAGTTTTTTGAGATCGCGAGCCACAAAAATAGGTAGGCTTCCTGGAGTGGCTTGTTTTATGAGCATGAATATGTCATCAATATCAAAATTCACCTTTTCGAAATTTTGTCTTCCTTTTACTTGGGATCATCATTTGATCATCATCCACAGCCACAGCCAATAGACACAGGCCTCCCCTAAAGTCTTGAAAATTACCGATCGTGATCATGTATCGGCTTCCTGAGACTTTCACGAGATCCATAAAGTTGAGTTATACCCAACCCACACTGAGGCGTTGTCAATCAAAATACTATATATTTTTAATTCAGAGTTTTCTAGTTGGGTAGTTGGTTAAACCTATTATCAAGATTTTTCTGTTGCAGTCTATTTGATTTATTATCTCAGGAATTATAGAACAAGATGTAGCAAAGCAATCGATATGAAAAATGTATGGCTTAGTTAATCCATCATGAAAGATGATGTTTCAAATACACGACACGACGGGCACTATCTAATATGGGCCATATTATGCCTAAGGCCGGTCTTTGAATAAATCAAATAATAATGGATTTAAAATCTACATCGTATTTTCAATATTTGCGAGTTAAAATTCAAGTATATGTTTAATTTTCACTCATAAATTTTGTTCTATGGTTGCAAAAGTCCAAATTATTAGTTTTCATTTTGTTAGCCTTTGCCTAAGGTTATACCATACCATACATTGAAGTATACACCCGTCTTATTGTATGATGTACATTGTTTACTGTGCAAAATAATCATTGTTGCAAGGTCCAGACAAAGTAGTGGCCGAAACAATATTCGAAGGGTAAGGGTACGTTTAGTATTGACCGTTGATAGTATTGATAGTATTGGCCATTGACAACAGCGTCATATATTTTTCGTGATAGCAACATTTTGTTAGAAGTGATCGTCGTAAAAGTCAGTAAAACAATAAAATAATTACAAAATTTTCGAACGTGACTAAAAGTACATTCCAAAATATTTTAAAAAATAATTTATTTATTTTTATATTTAATTTATTAATTGAGACGCCAAATGATCTCGCTTTTATTAATTCGAAATATGTACATCCTGAATTTGAAACAATATGGCTGCCATCGTAGTTGTTTAGGGTAATGTGGCGTTCAACAAAACTGTGTGAAATTGTAAAAATATTTGTTTGTGACTTTACAATGAATAATGTATTCAGTGATTTATAGCAGTGTTTAAATGTAGGACTGTTGTGATAATAAGGTTTTATGGAAATTAACGATTAAGTGACTATCGGATTAGAAATTGAACAGTCAACAAACTTTGTTTATTTGATTTGAGTGTTTTATTTCATTTCGCGTTGAAAAGTTGATTATGAGCTGTCGATAAATTTCTTCTTGACTTAATAGTGAATTAAGGACTGACGTTGACACATTAGGTAGGTTATTGTTTTTTGAATTTGAATGTGGTAAAAATCTAAAAGCGTCGCCATTATTTGTTTGTAATATTTATAAACGTTTGCAGTCCTCGTTCTGACTTTCACATTACCCTTCAGATGAATGACAATTTCCAGGTTTATTTTATGTGCTGTAAAACAATGACCTCTTCGTGCATATTATGTATTGAGAGTCATTGACATTGTACCAATATACCTAATGTTCTTGGTGTTGTCATAACCATCTGGTTCAAGTTGTATTTCTGCACTTCACGAAGCGTCCACATACAGCATACAATTAATAATAAAAAAGTACCTACTTTACTATATTATGATCAAAGTAGAAAATGGTACGTAATTATAGTTAACCTATTGTTTGAGAATTCAATGAGAGTAATTAATTGATTATAATTCAGAGTGCAAGATATCAATGTCCTGTTTCACTGAGGGTTTGTGTTCCAATTGTGAAGTTGACCAATTTGTGCAAGTTTCATGTGGCTGCAAACAATGTTAGTATTGTTGACCAATTTTAATGTTTAACTTAGTGTAATTTATGTGATTAATGTGATGAACAATGTTGGCCTATTTTATACCCATCAGTATATTGTAGACTAACATATCTAATCAATGAGAAGTATATATTAGAACAGTTGACATATACTTATTAATTATAATTGAATTATAACTTTAAAATAGAGGTTAAACTGTTGATTCTGACTACCCATATTTAAGCCTAGATTTTGGACAATTAGTCGACATAGTACAATTAAGTTGTAGTTACAGTTTGAAGATATTGAAAAGAATAATATCCCAATAGTACAATTTTCAGAAGTCATTGACTTATTTGTTAATGCAACTTGAATTTTTGTTATAATGAAACTAGTACTGTGATGATGATATAAAGTTCTGGAAATGAACTCGCTAATATGAAGAAACTAAAGTGGGCACTATAGGGCTAGTGCTAGTACGAGGTGTAAATAACTTATGCTTATAACAATTATTACTTTAATAAAGGTGTGTAAAAAAAAAATTGATATTCATATCAAAATAACAAAACTTGTATTGCATTCCTCACATTCTTCATACTACTGATGCATGCACTAAATTCTTCTCAATTTAGGCTCCAGGTTTTGTTATCATTTTCTATCTTACTCTTTCAATCATGTATGAAAGCATTTTCAATCTATGAGGGTTTAAATCATAATAAATAGCACAAGAAAGATTATTGGAATAGATATTGTGTTAGACTTATGTAAATAAAACCTATTTGTAGTGTTCTTTCTTGTCCCATATGAACCTTGTGCTAACCCAAAAGATAGGAATGAACAAAATTACCAGATATTATAATAATGATGGAATACCACAACTTCTGCTAACTGCTTTTATTTTGCTGCTGTTTTTCAGTTTAAAAAGATTTTTCATGTGAATTTATGCATTTTATTTGAGCCATTATGTAGTCAATTATTGTATTGACCATATCTGGGCTTTTTTCATTTCAAGGCGACATGTTCGAAATGGAAACGTAAATTAAGTACAACGTTAATTTTGAATATACTTAACTTTAGACGGTAAAAGAAGGTATATAGTATCAATTATTTTTAATTAAAACACATTCAGACAGCAATTATTTGATTAAAATCACTTTTTGTGTAGCCATGACTAAGCAAAGTTCCATTTAGTCACATTACACAAATGGATGTAAATCAAACAATTCGGAATTTCATGTAATAAAACAATTTTGATTGTAATCAAGACACATCTTATATTTGAAATTTAACAACATAATTGTTATAATTATCATATAAAATCACATTTTTGACAAATTTTAAACATTTCGTCACTTTTTGTTTTTGATCCCTAGACATTTTTAGTGTTAAATATGTATTTCAACCAACAAATTAGAAAAAAATCATTATTGCCAAAAGGATACACTAAGTATATTCCTAATAAATGTTAATTTACAAGTAATATTCTTTAAAAATCTGAGAAAATAGTTAAAAACAACACTGTCAATATTAGGACAGTGACTAAGTAGGAACTCAATATGTACAAAATGGAATTATAAAGCTAAGTTCACAGCGCTACAAATATCACGACATAATTATTTAGAATCCTTCAGTCATTGTTATTGTACTATATTTTTATTAATACTAAATAAACAATTTTAGTAAAATTATTTAACTATAATCATATACCTATCAGTCTAGAATTTCAATTCAGACTTACATAGAAAATTGTAATCAAGTGTGAATCTAAAAGAAAGGCATAAAGTGTTAATATACGGGTGTTTCAGAAACTTGAAATAATATTGTCAGATTCGTGTTGCGAGAGATACCTTGAGTCAGGATTAGTAGGTGAAATAATAAAAATCTGACTTTTTTTTTCGACTCCCCATACAAATTTATAACGTAGTTCCAACAGCGCTAGTGTCTATGTGGAGTCGAAAAAAAATGTCTCACTTTTATTACTTATTTTACTGATCAATTTTACCGATTTTAATCACGGTAACCCAACATGAATCTGATAGGTAATATAATTTCAACTTCCTCAAACACCTGTATATAATTACCTATCGAACTTAGTTTTAATAGGAGTTTTTTCTTGCCTTCGTTGTACCAAAAAATAATATAATTCATTCATTTATTTTAATGTCTGATAATCAAAGCAATGTGGCTAATGCTTTACAGTTCCATTTCGTCACTTTTTGATTCCGCTTATACATCACAATACGAAATGGATGTGACGAAATTCTATTTTTTTTGCAAATTATTACGTTTTAGAGTGAAAAATTGGTATAATATCAAATTTAATCGTTGAAACCCATAAACTAATAACTAAACTACAATTTAATTTATAAATCAGCTAAAATATAACTTTACTTGCCTCAAAATCAAATAAATTAAATGGAAAACAATTTTTGGTAACAGATTACGCACTACCTATTATTCATGTTTTAACGAGACTGACAAGTTACACCAAACAAAAAAATTATGCCAGCACGCAAACATTGTTGCCTATATTATAAAACAAATTTAATTTTGGGGTAATTCATTAGTTAAGCTAATCAAACCCACCTCTGAACGAAAGGGAATTCCACCTTTCAGAAATCGTAGGACAATCGAAATTGTAGTTTTTTTCTATTTTTTTCTATTGTAATGGTATAAAAAGATATCGCACCTTTAGAATTGAAGTGACTCAATTAAAAAATTTAAGAAAATGACTTTTTTACATCGAACGACTTATAAACATGTATTCTATCCGCTTATTAAAAATAAACAGACTCTTTTAGTCCAGAAAAGGACAAAAGTACTATTTCCGTCTCTTTCAAATCACGCGCCTACCGCGCCTCCCTCGGTATTGAAGGACCCCATTCAGTGTTGCGTGGACAGTGCTAAACGTTTGGTGCCGCGCGGTCATTCCGTAAGCGACGTAAACTGTAATCCGCCGTTTTAATACTAAAGGCAAGGTAAGCTATTTGTTCGATATTTATTTACTTATTTATTTATTTATTTACATAACATAACCATTACAGGCATAGCCCAATGCGATTATATTAAACTTAAACATCTATTAAATATCTACTACAAAATACCTATCACATATATTAACATTATTATTATTGAACCTATTAAGTATGAAATAGTTATCTTCTAAATCTTCTCATTTCCTCTTTTACATATTTATTTTTGTAATGACGCTTTTTTGGTTTTGGGCGTTTTAATACTGAATGATTATGATATTGTGGTGTCGTATTAGTAATGCCGTCATTTTATTACTTAATACAGCTTAAATGAGCGAACCTTATTTTATATTATGGCTTTACTTTACTAACCGATTTTGTGGCTACGGAGACGTATGCGTAAATATGTTTATTCTTTACTGAATGCTGTGTGCCTACTTGAGCTTTATTGAAATTGAGTGTTTTTATTTTTATTTCAGATAAAGTTTGAGATTAATAATGAAAAGAAGAGCAGATCACATTTTAGAACTATTAACCCAGAATGAGAATAAAATGCAAGAACAATTTGAAGAGATAAGAACAGCAAGTCCTGAAAGTTATGTTCAAAATGAATCTGAGAAGTATGATAAGGAAAACTATCAAAAACAACTCTTAGATAAAGCGATGGATGGAAGTCTGGTACGAATCCTTTAATTTTAGTGCAACCGGCATCTCAACAACGAATTTTAATGGATGTGAACCATACGTCGGAAATCAGTGGTGAGTACTACAAAAAATACGAGATCGGTCCAGTAGTACTTCATGACCCAGTTCTTCAGCGTCATCATCATCCAGTTCCAGTACATCGTCGTTGTCATCAAAGTCTTCTTCAACAAAAAAACAAGATAGAGACGAAATGAACATAAACAGCTCACCTTCAATCATACCAGGTACTCCAACAGACTGCACGAATATAATTTGGGTCGAGCCTTCAACTAGTAAAAGACGTGTAGATAGAAAGATAAACTACTGTCAATCACCTGTGCATTCTGAGGAATCAGATGCTGATTTGAGTGATGCTGATCCGACTTATAACGTTTTATCGTTACGACGCTCAGTAAGTTCATCAATCACTACGTCCGACATTGAAAATATTGTTAACGATGCAATTGTTTCATCTGAATCACATCCACAGAATAAAAAATCTAGGCAGCGTCTGCGCAATCCATCTCAATGGAAACAAAATGTCGTTAAATCGCTTCGGAATAGCGAAAAGGCCTACCAATCACTTTCAAAATCTAATAAAGAGGTACCTGCAAAAATGGTTAGAGATAGTTGTGTTTGTAGACTTCGTTGTTCTGATAATATAACCCCTGAGAAGAGATTTGAAATATTCGATTGTTATTGGCAGCTAAGTAATTTGGACTTGAAGAGATCTTTTACCAAGGCATGCATGATGGAGATGAAACCCAAATATAAGTACACAAATGCTGTCAATCCTCGTAAACCTAACACATCTTTTTATTTTACTGTTGATAACCAAAGAATTCGCGTATGTAAACCTTTTTTTATTAATACACTAGATGTAACAGAGAGACAAGTAAGAACTGTGAAATTGAAAACAAATTCCAATGGCTTTGTAGAAGAAGATCTTAGAGGGCGTTCTTGAAGCCGAGCACCGATTGACGCATGTCTAGTACAAGATATTAAAGACCATATTAATAGTATACCACGCATAGAGTCCCATTATCTAACATCTTCTACTACAAGAGAATATATTGATGGCAGCAAGAGTATAAAAGAGCTATGTAGGAACTTTAATTCTAATCAAACCAAACAAAACAAACTTCACGCTCCATACTGGGTTTTTTATTTAGTATTTACAACTGAATTTAATATAAGCTTTTTTAAGCCCAAAAAAGATCTATGTGACCAATGTACAAGATATCAGTTAGCTTCAACAGATGAAAAGTTAGGTATTCAAAAAAAGTATGAGGAGCATATTAAAGAAAAAACTCTGTGTAGAGAAGAGAAGAGAAGCGATCGCTGTAACATTGACGAAACTAATATTTGTGCTGTTTACGATCTAGAAGCTGCAATGACTTGCCTTAAAGGAGACGTTTCATCATTTTATTATAGATCAAGACTTAATTTTTATAATTTTACCATAGTCGAATTAGCTCCTAATTCAAAAGACACCAATAAACAGAAAAGTGATAGCGAGTTAGGTGCTTATAAAGAAGTATAGTGCTACTTTTGGAATGAAACACAGGGTAATAAAGGGGCGATTGAAATAGGTTCCTGCGTGTTTGATTATTTAAAGTCTATAAGTAAAAATAATGCCGACAAAACATTAAATGTTATATTTTATTCTGACAATATATGATCAAGGGACACACCCAGAATGAGAGGGACAATGCACACAGTTTGATAAAAAAAGAAGTAAAGAGAAACCTAAGATCTGGTCCTATTTACATACCTCAACAATATGTGCCTATAATTAGAGGTGCTAGAAAAACGGGAACCCCATTTAGAATAAAAGAGTTAGATTATAATATTTTTTTTAGATTTAAAAGTGTTACAGAACGAATGGGGATATAACTTTAATAAGGATATTGATAAGAATGCAGTGGGTTGGAGGGACTCAGATAGCGAGATAAGTGTTAAAATTTGTTAAGGACGAGTTATTTGTATTTTACTATAAAAATACATACGCCGCAAAAGATTTGAAAAAAGTACATATGCACAATAAAGAAATACAATGAAAGGAGCGTGTGAAATAACATTATCAAAGGCTTATAGTAACAAAATAGAGCTAGCGGAAAACAAAAAGAAAGATTTGAGTTACCTTTTAAGAAGTAAAGCAATCCCTAGTACATACGCCTGGTTTTATGACTCAATTTTGTAATTAATTACTACTTAATCATCTATTTTGATCTCATTTAAGTGTTGAAGCAAATTATGTTATCTTCTACTGTTTTAATTTCACAAAGGTGTTTCTTATTTTGTTGATTCTTTCTAAGTTTTAATTTTTATAAACGTATAAGACTTAGTTATTCAAAAAATACCAAATAACTATTGGTTTGTTATTGTTTTTCTACTCTTCTGATAAGAAGTATTTTTTTTAGTAAATAATACCCAACTGGGTAAATTCTATATGTGAGCTGACTGATCTAAGTAGGTACTAAACATGTTGTAAGATTTAAGGATTAACCCTGGAGTGGTCGCGCGGACTACATATTATTATGTAGTCCACTGATACAAAACCGGCAAATCCTCAGAAAGGGATTGTTCAATTATTATTCATTATTGTCATTTATTATCATATAAAAGATTTGAGCTCACTTGACGTTTTATTTGAATTTATAAATGGACTACATATGTAGTCCACGCGACCATATACGTTATATTTAGAGTGCGCCCACTGCAGGGTTAAGGCATTTTTTTCAAGTCTGATTGTTAATTTTCGAATAAGTATTAGTAGGACCAAAACAAGTAGGTATTATTTATTTTTTATGTGAGATGATAATGTGATGTTGTAGCAGTTAGTATCAGTACCTACCTAAGCGTTGTGATTAGTGTTTAAGATGATTATTTTGTAAGACAATATTTCAAAATATACAATTATGAAACACACTCTGTTTTTCACTTTCCTATAATTAAGCAAGTCCTCAATAACTAAACTAGCATATTCCAAAATTAGTCACCTTGCAAAACTATAGCAACAGAAAATAAGTGCCTCTTTTTTAAATAGTCACATTTTATGTATGTATTTTTAACTAAAAAATAGACAGAAAATCAACTAAGTCAATAATATTAAATTGTTTTCGGAAATCAAATGACACTTTTTTTATTATTATGAAATAATAAAGGTTCTTATTAGTTATACTTACAGGATTTATATCCCATCATTAATACAATGCCTACCCTACGGGAAAAAACAAAAATTGTAACATGAAACGCTAAGGCTCGGAGTATTATAATAGGAAAACTAAAAATGGTCAATTCATCAATTACATTTTTGGCGTTTACCAAAAAACAAAAATTTTGGATTAAGCCACTTCAATTCTAAAGGTGCGATATCTTAATTTGAATTTTGACTATATTCTTAATTAAATAAAATAAAACAACACATGAGCTTTAGAGGAAAATAAACTAAAATTTCTAAGTCAAAGTTGGGAACATCGTCGTAGGACACGTATAAAACACGATGTTTTTTTCATTGAAAACACATTTTTTAAGTTATTTAGATAATAATGTTACTTTTTTTGTCTTAATAATCCGGTCAATTTATACATTCAAGGTTACATAAATTCATAAGAAGCTGAAAATTGGCACAATTGTTCAAAACATGATTATAAATGAAACCTCAAAAGTCCCCATCGTTCCGAGGTGTGCTAAAAATTTTACACGAGGTCAAAGGGCACAAAAATGAGTTTTTTGCGATTTTAAGCGAAACGGTGAGTTTTTTCGCAAAATCACCACACCACAAAATTGTAGATCAGAAAATTCTCTACAAAAAAGATATCAATATTTTTTTTCCTAAAAGCCAACATTTTGAAGATATAACGCGTTGAAAAGTTCGATCATTGGTAATGCAAACGTGTGCAAAGTATGAAGACTTAGCACACGTTTCCACGCCACTTATGAGGTAGTGTACTTGTGTACTACTAGCGCGTTTTATTTTAACGTGGTATCCCCTGTAGGCCTATTCCACGGGTCTGCAGTGATTTTATTTGTTTTGAAACTATTGTAAAATATTATTATACATATCGGTTGGTTAAAATAATGGCGGTGTAATTGAAGATGAAATGGTTAATATTCCTCGTCTGATTCGTAATTTTCCAGGATTACTGTTTCTTGTTCTTCGTCTTCTTCTTCCTGTTCTTCTTCTTCTTCTTTTTCTTCTATTTCACAGATCAACTGTCCCACTAGCGATTCCTCATTGGTATCATATGAGTCTTCTAGATTAGCTGACTCAACATTAGAGCACGATCGGCCTTGGCAGTTTGTGCATGCCAGGGAACAAAACAGTCCAACTTTTCTGCATCCACATTTGGCATTACAACATTTTTTACAGTTGCAAAATATTGAGTTGAGAAGTTTCTCAGCTGCTGGTGGAAGTAAAGTTAGAACTGGCTCTAATGTATTGTCGACCAACTTCCAACCCCAGCCACACTTGAACTTGGTAATATACCCAAAATAAATGTTGGTGAGCAGCTACTGAGGTGAGGTTGGAGGTAAAGAAGCTAGTTTATAACACCTTATAAGTGATGTTAATACGTGGCGTACGTTTGCAAAGTATGAAGATTACCAATGATCGAACTTTTCAACGCGTTATATCTTTAAAATGGTGGCTTTTAGGAAAAAAAATATTGATATCTTTTTTGTAGAGAATTTTCTGATCTACAATTTTGTGGTGTGGTGGTTTTGCGTAAAAACTCACCGTTTCGCTTAAAATCGCAAAAAACTCATTTTTGTGCCCTTTGACCTCGTGTAAATTTTTTAGCACACCTCGGAACGATGGGGACTTTTGAGGTTTCATTTATAATCATGTTTTGAACAATTGTGCCAATTTTCAGCTTCTTATGAATTAATGTAACCTTCCTCCTTATTTTAGGCCTAAATTGACCGGACTATAAATGTATTAAAAAATGCTTAAGAGATGAGAAAAACAGCCAGAGATGGTATTTCTATGAATTTTGTTTAACAATATTTGCATTCAAAGTTGAAGGACACGAACATTCTTGGTGGTCGCCCTAAGATGAAAAAAGCCCATCTGCAGTTTTATCAAGGGTGTTATGAATGTAACTTTCTATATATATTTATCATACATACATATAGGCATATTTCCCGCCATTATATCCCAGTTGAGACTATCAATTGTCACTTAGCTCAATCTTGGCAAACTTCCCTGGCTTCAATACAGCCATGAATCTCTCATACATGCCTTTTATTCTTCCTACTTAGGACACCTGCCCTCTTGAGTACATTCTCTTTTTGATTTAAAATATATCCTCCATGGTTGTTCTCTACTGAAAACATATATAATATGTTTTCAGTAGATATATAAAAACATTGGCTCTATATGTACTTTTCACCATTTTACTTATGTCTATCCTCTCTCGGTGATATTAACATTCCTTTTTCTACCTTTTTCAACATCATCTTCCACACTGCACCTTTAATTAATCACACTATTTCTCAACAAAGCATTTTTTCTGAAATACCTCACTAATTATTATCAGCTCTGTTAATAAATAAAACAGAATTTATGAATAAAATTATGTAAATGGTAACCAATACATTAATATATTGACACTTTTCTTATTAGTGTTCCAGTAATTTTTACGTAAAACGACCCTATAGTGACCAATTGTGGAAACCACCTCTCCAATCTAATGTAATCCTTCCAATAAATCTGTTGACTCGAACAATTACTCCTCAATAAGTCTTACTTTTTCATAACACCATACAATCTCAAAATTGCAGGTTATGGCAAACTTGAACTTCCAACAAGCACCTAGAAGCCTAGCAAGTGGCGGGGTGGGTTCACGAGTGGGTTCAGGCTTGGTGTCAGGCCATGGAACGCCTACATTCGGTGGTGCGTTGTCACCAAGAGGCACCACAGCCTTGCCCGGAGGAGCACCCCCGCCTATGGCATCGAGGACAACATTGTTTGGTCAACGAGCCTTCGCTGATCGCCGTGTGCAGATACCCACTCCCCTTAGTCAAGCTAACTCTAATGCAATGGTGAGTTTGATTATGAAAATATCTTGTGTTACTATTTATATTATAATTTTACTATGCCATACAAGAGTGCGGCTATAAACCCAAAAATGCTTAGCAAGAGGTGCACAAAAATCTTTAGCAACATTTGGAAGCTGAATAAGTGATGAATTAAAGAATAAATAAATTATACAAAGGAAATACTACAATGACTTGAAAAACCCTATCGCCCTTATTCACCTTGTATGACAACCTGGGAAAAGATTTTGCTATTCTAAGCTACACAGCAAATTATCGTTTCTAATTATAATCAATCAAATTTAAATACAGAGAAAAAACACAAAATAAAAGTTTGTAAAAAGTAGGTATGGCAATCCATTAAAATATATTACTTTATAATTTATCTACTCAACATAATTTATCAAAAATTCAGGTCTTCTAAATGCGACACTGTTTGCAATTATATATTTAGGATTTATGGGCATGTTTGACAGCCGTTCTTACTTGAAGATCTTTCTGGGTGGCCCATATAACTTATTCACTGCGTATCCTCAATGTTATGTCACACTAATAGTAAAGAAAAGAATAGAAGATGTTTATTCGCCATTTGTGGCACAAAAAAAACATAAAATTAATAAAAATAAACTTAAAACTAACACAATAAAAATAACTACATTATAACAACATTTTAAGTAATTAATAAAAACTTAAATATATTTGCACAAGTGCAATAGCGAATTGGTACTGACTCAGCACTACGTTGAGAGCCGATTGACTCCCAACACTGATTTTCAGTCAGTACCATCGTGGAGTCTCAGCACTGGCATCACACTAATACATTTTATTACATTATAAATAATGTATTTTTAATAGCTTTTTGCCCGCGACTACGTCCGCGTGGACTACATTTTTTGCATTCAGTTTACATCCAAAATACCAAAACACTATCTAACTACACTAACTTCTGTTTTTTTGTATTTATATTCCCGTGGGCATTGTAAAAGATATAAAGAACATTGAGACTTTTTAAGTGATTATTGGGCGATGCAGTTGGTATATATCTAGTAGCCATACTATTGACAAACAATTAAATACATACATACATATACTCACGGCTATAAATCCCTAGAAGGGGTAGCCAGAGCTAAGGAACTTGAAGTTCCTCAGCCACTTTTAGAAGTTGCGTCGGGAAAAGATAGTGAAATAAAGGTTGTTGGTGATAGGTCTCCAACCACATCGCCCAAAAATCCCTTAAAAGCCCCAATACCGTTAGTCGCCTCTTACGTACACCCACCGGAAGAAATGGGGTAGTGTTATTCTAAGCCGACACTACACAGCAATTCATTAAATGGACATTTATTTTGATGAAAATGGATAAAACCCTTATTTTTTTCAAAAACACTATTAATGAAGAGTCTGATAAAGTCGGTCGATGAAAAAATTTATCGTGTAAATATGGGGAGCAATAAGTTGGTGATGTGAGAGAGATTGCAATCATAGACCAATAGATGGCGGTACTGAATCAAAATTGAGATATTTACTATTATTTATTTACAAACTATGCATTCTGAGGCTTAAACAGAATATTAATTTATGCGTAAGTAAAGTATAATATATCTATGAGAATATTAGTTAAAAAAAATAGTTAAATAAACAAAAGTTATAAACATATTCTCAAACCTATCAAATGAATTCGCAAAATTCATACAATATGCTTTCAATTATCTTTATTCATACATATTCGCATAGTTGAATGTGAAAAAGAAGGATTAGTGCATCCTATTATTCTAACCTAACACAAAAGCAAAAAAATATACGCAAAAAGACTTTGACCACCCTGGATTCGAACCTTGGTCTTTCGTACATGGCGTTTACCAAACGGTATACCTCTACGCCACGCAGACATTTGTGTAAGTCTCAAATTTGTGATATCATATATATCTAGTAGTCATACTATTCACAAACAATTAAATGGACAATTATTTTGATGAAAATGGATGAAACCCTTATTTTTTCCAAAAAGACTATTAATGAAGAGTCCGATAAAGTCGGTCGATGAAAAAATTAATCGTGTAAATATGGGGAACCATATAAATATTATGTTTTTTATGCTACTGTGGGAACCCTTGCGAAATCCGGGATAAATTATATCCTATATGTCGGCCAGGTGTATAACCTACATTCATGCCAAATTTGATCAAGATCGGTCCGGTAGAATTAACGTGATGAACGGACAGACAGATAGACAGACAGACAGACAGACAGACAGACAGACAGACAGACATTTTTTTCAAAAATAGCAAATTTGGCTTCAGTATCGAAAATAAAACATATTCCACTGGTTTTTTTTTTCTTCAATGTACAGTTTTGACCTCGTTACAGTCTTATTATAGTATAGATATAGATAAATGTACAACAAAAAACACTGTTAGGGTAAAAATAATGATAATAAGTAAAAAAACACGTGTGAAACGGCCGGTAGATATTATTAAATCAATATTATAAATTAATATACTAGGTACTCATAATAATACTATTTTATAGTGTATAAAAACTAAAAATACAGGAGGATAAAACAAAAAATAATATGAATAATACAAAATATAACGTAATAATACATAATATAAATTTCACCGATGTGCCAGCAAAAACTCTTTAAGCTTACGCTTAAAGGTGTTCCTGCCGACCACATCTCGGTACATAGGCATAGTCTTACATAGGGCGAAAACTCCGGTATATTCTGAGTATGACTGTGTTTTAATCGATATATTTTCGAAAACTTTAATTTCAAACCTTTATTATCATTAATATAAAACAACATTTAATTTCTCTAATTCAGTCAAATCCTACTGAAAATAAAATAAAATTACAAAAAATACTACGCGCTATGAAGTTCCACAAGTTGCACTAATAGTGTTGTAGTGTTGTAAATTATCGCACGCTGAAATTAATAGACGTAAGTATGATGATGAAACTGATCTAGCACATTGGATACTGTCATTCTATTGTAGCAGGTTTTAATGTAGTAGGGATTAGATAGTACTGAGGAAAATTAATAAAAAAAAGTAACTCCACGCAATAAGTTACATTGAATATTATGAAAGTACCCTCTGTTAAAAAAACACTTTTACGCTATGAGTTTAGAATGACCACATGTTTTTTGTTGTGCTAATTCTTATAAAAACTATTTGTGCAGTTCAGTTAGTGTTGATCTGGATTATGCCTAAAACGCATCATAAGGTTAGTTTGGTGTTGATTTCTTTACAAGCAATTTATGATAATATTTAATTATTTAATTTTTGACAATTCCCTTCTCCTAAATGCGACGCTAAAGGAAAACTTAGTTACTCACGTAAGGCTGAAGGCCAATATGGAGGCAGGCCGTCCGGCCTAAGCTATCTTAAATGTAGCTTTTTTATCAGCATCATAGGCTGATTAAGAGTTTAATCAAATTTAAAATTGGTGCGATGTCAAAATTATGCATACATCTATCGTAAAAATAAGGAAAACATATCAGTTTTCAATAATAAAATTTTTGCTACGTGACGTTCTACGGTTTTACATTAAAATGATAGTAATATATATACGTTTTATCTGTACCTATAATTCTTTATAGTACATCGGCGAAACTGCATTTTCCGCTTCCATATTAATGTTATATCACTCTTCATTTGATCTGTTTATGTCGACACTTGAAACTTCGGATGCTCCTGTTGCCGTGCCAAATATTGAGTAAACATGTAAAGCTATGCATTATCTCTGTCATTACTTATGTTTGTATTCAATTACCTTACCCAAAATCACGGCTATAGTCCTAATAAATGTTGTTTGTAGTTTTGTATTATAATATAATATATTCAACAAGCACGTAATTTACTTAACATCTAGTTTGCTCTGTTATTATGTCTACTAACATTTTACGGTACTATTTTCTATGGATTACTAATTATTATTAAACTATATCAAGATAAATAAAATTTTACTTAAAGGTAGCCTTGGCTTCAGAATCACCTCTCGAAATACGAACGGGAAAAGAGTTTAAAATACAGTGTCGTTGGCGAAGTGGTTCCAATCGCATCCTACCAGCAATATCTTTTCATGCTGTATCCTTAGTTGCTTCCAACGGCACCATTTGTATGAATTAAGTCCACATTAAAATCTTTACGCCCAAATTAGAAGACTATAAACAAGTCTAAATCTATAATAAATTCTATACACATATAATATTTGTTATGGTTGTAAACCATGACCATGAGGAAAATCATCGTGAGAAAACTCACTCGGCTGACTTTTTACATAGCAAATTAACAGTGTAATCATTTACAATTATCACAAAGTATTGATTTGTTCTTGTATTAGTAGTGCAAATAAATGTCAACAATGTAACGATGACAATAGAATTAGGATGTAAAATAAAATAGAATACGTTTTATGCCCATCGTAAATATTGACTTGGCAATCTTATGAAATAATGGCGGGACCCCAAAATTTATAGAATAAAAATATATTTTTTTTTGTTATTGAGATAAATATCCGTTTCATACCATACTATTTTAATTTTTCATATGCGTACGTATATAACCCACAAAAATATATATGAAAATTACAATAACAAAACTAATTAATAATTCAAAACTACTGACACGATTTTATATGTAAACTAATATATTCAAATGTAATTAGTTGTTTTGCAAAACAATTATTTGCAAAATAATTCCGACACAATCATTTATTAAATGCCGTATTACTTGTTTACCGTTGCAATAATTATGATGTTTAGCTACGATTGTTGTTTAGTTGTGTTTTGACGTCAAGAGGAAGATGCAAAACCATGGCTTTCATACACTGTCATTATTCAAGTGATTCTCAGTTTGTACGTAGCAATATTACTTATCTAGTAATTCAATGTCTATACTAATATTGTAATTCTAAAGAGTTTATTTTCTTGAAAGTGGTAATCCCAGAAAATACTGGTCCGTTTTGTAAATTTCTTTCAGTGTTTGATAGCTCCTTTATCGAGGACGGCTATAGGTTAATATCATGTAATTTAATACAATGCCTACCTCTATGTCTAAGTAACGTCTAGTATATAGAAATATTAGTAATATCACTATCATTCGTATACTCCTGTATACTAATGTAAAAATGTAAGTATTCATTATATTTTACTAATATTTCTATACACTATATCCATGAATTGGTATATGGCAAAAATAAATCTTAAAGACTTTTATTACAGTCTTAAATAAGAATCAAGAGTTCATGCCGTATATCCCCGAAGGTACTAATACATCTGAACATCACATGACTTGGTTACCTGTTGTTCAGAGTTCCCACGACAGTGTACTCACGTGATAAAGGGCAGGCCTATCGCCGTTTGAAACGAATACACTGTCACATGACCAAGTACAACTTAGCCATGTGGGTTTCCGCACGATGTTTTCCCTCGCCGTTAACAACCATGATAAATTAACCACACATCACATATTTGTGGTTAATTTATCATGTTATTAAGAAAAGACAAATTGGTGTAGGCCCGGCCCGGGATTTGAACTCACGCCTGTCTGTATCGACGGGTGGTCGTACTACCCATTGGACTATCACGGCTATCTAAAAAATACTTAAATGGTTAAAAGTTTTATGTTTTCCAAATAATCTGTATTTAATTTAGATTCATTGCTGTTTTAATAATAACTTTATAATAAAAACACCATAGTTTAGACTACAATACCAGAATTTACGAAAAAAAGACAAATATTTTCGTTCATTAGAAACTCTGGCTACCCCTTTAAGGGATTTATAGCCGTGAGTATATGAATGTATGTATTTTCGTTCATGTTTGATGCCGAAACCGTTGTGTCTGTCTTGCCTATTTAACGTTTATGCTATGACGTTTGTAATTTACTGCCAATCTATGTACTATTATATATGTATATGGTATATCCATATTCACGTAAATGGGGGCAGGACTATCGTCTCTTTGCACGAACTAACTATCGTATGGCTAAGTACAATTCAACCGCGTGTTTCCGCACGATGTTTTTCCTTACCGTTTAAGACTTGATAAATAAACAGCATAGCATATATAATTCTAAAAAAGACACATTGATGAAGGCCTGACACAGAATTGAACAGAGTCAGGAATCTATTAACCCCGTGCTTATAAGGTTGTTTTGGTCTTAGAATAGCACTAATACTTTTCTTCCTGTGTGGGTGTCTCAAGAGGCGACTGAAGGTTTTGAGGCATTTAAAGCGATTTTATGCGTTGTGGCTGGGTTCCCATCCCAAACTAACCTTTATTTTACCTTCTTTCTCCCCACTCAACTTCCAAGAGTGGCTGAGGAGATTCTAATCCTAAATAAGGATTTATAGCCATTGGTTTTTTTTATACAGTAAACTGTCCAAGCAAACGTGTGTACACTGTACAACAGTTGATAATAATATCACGTGATGGGCATAAGTATTAGTTCGTCTGCCATCACTTTGGGGATATACGTTTATACGTTTAATTCGTGAGCATATACTGTATAACATAATAGCATAAGCATAAGCATAAACGTTCACGCCGAATATCCCCGAAGGGGTTGGCAGAGGTACTAATACTTCTGAACATCACGTGACTTTGTCACCTGGTGTTCAGAGTACCCACGTTTTGCATGGACAGTGTACTCACGTGATAGGGGGCAAGCCTATCGCCGTTTTGTACGAATACACTGTCACATGACTAAGTACAACTTAGCCATGTGGGTTTCCTCACGATGTTTTCCCTCACCGTTAACAACCATGATAAATTAACCACACATATGTCTTTAGAAAAGACAAATTGGTGTAGGCCCGACCCAGGATTTGAACACTAGTCGTTTGCACGTTAACCGAGTGTTCTACCCACTAGGCTATCACGGTTGTTACACATATACTGTATGTTACATTATTTAAAAAAAACTGTTCTCTTATTTTATATAATTTGAATGCTTTAGTTCATGAAAACCTCATGTGGGGATTATCACTAATAAATAAAGGAAAAAGATAAATTACCCACCTGTGTCGAATTTTTCGTTTCCTTTATTTGTTCTCTTATTTGTTTACTAGCTTTTTGCCCGCGACCGCGTGGACTACATTTTTTGCATCCAGTTTACATCCAAAACACCAAAACACTATCTAAATACACTAACTTCTGTTTTTTGCATTTATATTCCCGTGGGCGTTGTAATAGATATGAAGAACATTGAGACTTTTTAAGTGATTATTGGGCGATGCCGTTGGACGGTTGGACGGACCCCATTCAACTTCCAAAAGTGGATAAAGAATTGCTATCTCTGGAGCTGTGGCTACCCTTTTTTGGGATTTATAGCCGTTAGTATATTCTCATGATTGATTGATGGATGAATTTCATACATAGATGAAAATGGATGAAACCGTTCCAAAAAGACTATTAATGAAGAGTCCGATAAAGTCGGTCGATGAAAACATTAATCATGTAAATATGGGGAACCATATAAAAGTTATGTTTTTTTATGCTTCTGTGGGAACCCTTGTGAAATCCGGGATAAATTATGTCCTATATGTTGGCCAGGTGTATAACCTACATTCATGCCAAATTTGATCAAGATCGGTCCGGTAGAATTAACGTGATGAACGGACATACAGACAGACAGACAGACAGTCATTTTTTTCAAAAATAGCAAATTTGGCTTCAGTATCGAAAATAAAACATATTCCACCGGTTTTTATTTTTTTTTCTTCAATGTACAGTTTTGACCTCGTTACAGTCTTATTATAGTACTAGCTGACCCCACAGACTTCGTACTGACAGAAATATTTAACTGCCCCGTTGAGGGTCTCTGTCATGCGATGAGAAAAAAGGTGTTTTTCATAGTGTCCTCACAATTTTTTCACTTTATAAATTTTTAGTTTATAAGTATAGTAGTTTCGGCTGAGCATTGATTCTTAGTCAGTTAGTCAGTTTGGCCATTTTTTAAGAAAATTTATTGATCTGTTAATTTTTCTGGGATAAAAAGTGTCCTTGTGTTAATTGGAATCATTATCTGGCTTCCTGTAAATTTTATTTTAAATACGTTCTATGAATTGGTCTTCATTTAGCTACAAACACACAAACATACATTTATAATATATATATAGGATGACCCCACAGACTTCGTACTGTCAAAAGTGTAGACTTTCACGTCGTCAAACTGAAATATTTAACTGACCTGTTGAGGGTCTCTGTCATGCGATGAGAAAAAGGTGTTTTTCATAGTGTCCTCACAATTTTTTCACCTTATAAATTTTAAGTTTATAAGTACAGTAGTTTCGGCTGAGCATTGATTCTTAGTCTGTTTGACCATTTTTTAAGAAAATTTATTAATCTCTTAATTTTTCTGGGATAAAAAGTGTCCTATTGTATTAATTGGGATCATTATCTGGCTTCCTGTAAATTTTATTTTAAATACATAGGCATAAGCATAAGCATAAACGTTCACGCCGCATATCCCCGAAGGGGTTGGCAGAGGTACTAATACTTCTGAACATCACGTGACTTTGTCACCTGGTGTTCAGAGTACCCACGTTTTGCATTGCACCACGTATTTTAAATACGTTCTGTGAATTAGTCTTCATTTAGCTACAAATACACAAACATCTAAACTTTCACATTTATAATATTAATATATAAGGCTTAAACATAAGCTTCTCGCGCAGGTCTTCTCTTGCTCTTCATGCACGCGTGTAAATTTTGTTACGGAGTAATTTAAAAATTGTATTATCTTCTAAGATGTTTATTTAAATTAAGTGATGTCAAGGACAATTTTGTTCTCAATTAAATACTCTCAATTATGTTGATAAAACATTATGGCAATTATGCATTAAATTCGACCAAATTTATTTACCATTAAATGGTTATAGTAAGTGAAACTTAAAAGTTAGACATATACTGTCGCGGGCATTTTTTTAGATCATTTAAAGAGAAATAATTCTTTTTGGGTAACTTAAACCGTTTACGCAGCGCACACAACGGAAGCCTTAGTATGAATAATTATCCCCGTTTTTGCAACATTATTCGCTGTTGGTCGCAGCGTGATGTTATATAGCCTAAAACCTTCCTCAATAAATGGACTATCCAACACAAAAATAATTTTTCAATTTGGTTAGGTAGTTCCTGAGATCCTAGCGTTCAAACAAACAAACTCTTCAGCTTTATAATATTAGTATAGATAGATAGATTTCTCGGTTATAACACTAACGTACATTATAGTCGTAACGTAATTATTGCTGTTTAGTGTCGGCTTAGAATAGCACTACCCCATGTCTTCCCTTGGGTGTTCGTAGGAGGCGACTAAGGGTGTTGGGGCCTTTTTAAGTGATTTTTGGGCGATGCGGTTGGACAACCAATTTTTATTCCAAGTTATAGCCGTTATTGTTATATATATGTAACATTTATTTATTTATATATTTACAAAAAATAACCATTACAGGCATAGCCCAATGCGATTATATTAAATTTAAATATCTCCTACAAAATACATATTACATATATTAATTAATATTATAATCCTCACATTTCCTCTTTTACACATTGTAACATCTATTTTTTCATAACATAAGTAATATAATGAAGATTGTATTAATGAACATTAAAGTATATTCTACTGGGGGTGTTGGCATCAGATGCCACATAGGTTTTATGTTGACCTAGTTCTAGTTCTTTCTGTACTTTTAATAACATAGTTTATTTAAGTCTCATATTACTAGCAATCTATGGATCTTTATTTTTTTTATTTATATTTATAGTCGAGCATGTCAGGCGTGTCCCGGTTCGCGGGCAACAGCTACCACTCGGTGTTCGCGGAGGGCGGCGACACGTCGACCCCGCCGCTGCTAGATCTCAGCGAGTTTCCCTCGCTCACGGCGCGGGGGGCCGGCGACCAGGCGCCCGCCGCCGCGCCGCCGCCACCCGGCTCTAAGCCATACGGTAAATATGCATTGGTGTTATAGTTTATATGCTAAAACATTTACTGACATAGTCAATCACACAGAAAATTATTCACTCTGGTAATCATTCACACACATAATCATTTACACAGTTAATAGTTCACTCACTTTATCATTCACTCACTAATTCAGTCGCTCGCTAAACCATAGAAATGAAATTTATGATGTTGCGAACATTCTCGGTAAATATCAGTTTTTAAAATCTATCAGTACCACTGCTTCTCTAAAGTTTAGAGTCTAAACCATTCATTCACATAAGGACTCACTCACTACTCTTTTTTTACACACATTCTAAAATCCAAAGCTGTGATGCAGAATTTTTTAGACGCTTTTGGAAGTTTAATAGAGGAAAAGAAAATTGGTTATTGTTAATGATCGCCAAGCCACATCGCTAACATACACCTAAAAGGCGCCTCATACAACATATGGGAAGAAATTGGGTATTGTATTGCTATTGTCAGTGTCTAAAACGGCCGTGCCGCCGGGATCCAAACATACTGTTACTGTAGGCATAGCACCTACAACTCACTTCTCATCCTTTAAAAATAAGTTGTATTTTACACAAAGCACTGCGCAGCCGGTGCGGCGCTTCTCGGCTCAAAGCCCAACGACAACCATTCACTCATTACCTATTCCTTTGTTTTTTTAAGTTATATTTTTCACAAGCTAATATTGTACTTTTATTGGTCCAACTTGATACGTGTGCGATGTCTATGTTTTTATTTATTTTGTGCCAAACTGCTCACAAACCATTCACTCACTGATTCTAGACACAAAGGATATATGTCATTGAAATTAAATAATTCTATGTTATAATTTTTTTTTTTGTAGTCAAACTTTATGAAGTGATGAGTGCGTTACAAAAAGTTCGATTGGGTGAGGCGAACGAAAGATGAGTGAATTAAGATAGGGAGGGCTTCATATATTACTACAGGGGCAATTGCGACCACATGTTATTTTCTCTCATAGTCAGTTTTTTTATTTTAGTACACATTAGTATAAGACATTTATTCTTCTACATGGGATTCACCAAGAAATCTGAATATTAGCGGTGAATAGTGTGTAGCGACATGAGTGAGTATTAAATTTACCAATCTGTAGTTTTAATGTGTTTGCTGTTGGTTTTCAGCAATCAACTATTCCACAGCTCCTTTGAAATATGAGAAGGTAAAATTTGGTTAAATAAAGGATGGTTGCTGATGAGTTTCATGTCACATCACTCACCAATCATCATTTACTCAATCATTGTTTTTTTTTTCATTTACATAATCTCCATTTGCCACTCACTTATTCAGACTCACTCACTTTGATTTGTCACACATTGGCTACTATTACTACTTTTTGATATGATTTCTTTTCTTTATTATATATAAGGTATTCTATTCAGCTCGGCGATTGTAAATTTTAAGCTATTCTCATTAGCCATAATTGAATAGGTGTAAATCGCTTAAGAAATTAACAAGTGATAAGTTGGGTAAGATTTGTTCTACTCTCTTTCTTCCAAAAAGAAAAGGGACGTCATAATTTTCGGCAAAAATTTTAGAGGTGCCAGAGATTCAGAATATATAATTCCTGGGCCTGTTTTTAGAGTTTAAGTAGGGTAAAAAATATAAAACAAAGGTCGGTTGGTCTTCAGCCAGCACAACAACCACTTAAAAAGGCCTAATAGCTATAGTCGCCGCGTACCACACGCGAGGGAAGAGATGCATCACTGATATTCTAAGGTACTTTACAGGTAAGCTAATACACATATAACAGTTTTGAGTATCAGACATGTGTCTCGAGTGAATAGTGATATCACAGTGTTGTAGATTTGTCTACGCACTGTAAAAAGATCTTTGGGGGAAGGCATATGTAGTGGTGGCAACAGTTGTCGTAACTACAAACATTGTGGTTCAAAACCTCAACTTGCACACTTCCTATGTATCGTGATCTATAATATCATCAAGCTATCAATCTTGCTAAGGCCCCGGCAATGGACGCGTATTGGCTGACGATCATAACGAGTCAACCCGCCCTGTACCAACTTATAACGTGTATTATACATAGAATGAAAAAAAGCTGTGTAGTATGGGCTTAGAATATACACTAACCTATTTCCGCCCGGTGGTCCGGGCCGGGGAATCATTCCCCACTTATTTTCCAAAACTGGCTTGATAATTCCTAATTCTGAAGTTCTAGCTACCCCTTTCATTTATAGCCGATAGTATATGTATGTATCTTATGAAAAGTACTACCGCGATGTAGGATAAGAGAGAGACAACACTAGCGTAACGTAGCGGGGTTATATGTCGGCAGTGGGTATGGTGAAGCAGCCGACGGCCGAGCAAAGCGAGTTCACGATGTCGTCGGAAGACTTCCCCGCGCTGCCGGGCACGTCCGGGCCGGGCGCCGCGCCGGGCACGCCCGCGCCGCCACAGGACAATGGGGATAAACCACGGAAGGGGATACAGACTTCGCATGACGGTATGGACTTACGGTTTTATTCAGAGCGTGTTGAATGGGATTGGTTTAGGTGATTGAATGGTTTGGTAAGGTCGCTTGTTAACTTATATTGTTTTTTATTTTTATTTTTTGTTCTTACATAGATAAGTGTTTCATTTATTTAGACGTTTTGTTTTTTTATTTCACTTCTTCATCCACTCACACATATACACATATAGTAAACAAATTCAAAATTCGCATGAGGGTATTCGTTACGTATTTGAGTTGTACACTGTACAGGGTGAATTTTGTATCATGTAATCATTCATTCATTAATTATTTTGTCACCATTCATTTAATCAAACAAATTGAGTTGGGTTTTAGTTGCTGTGTAGTGTCAACTTAGCGTATCACTACGCCATTTCTTCCCGTGGGGTTTCGTAAAAGGCGACAACCTATATTTTATAATCTTATCCCCACTCAAGCTCCGAAAAGGCTGAAGAATCCCTAAATTTGAAGGTCTGGCTACCCGTTCTAGGGATTTATAGCCAGCCATGAGAATATATATTATGTTTGTTCTGTATCAACATTCTTCATTCACTCATAATATACACATCAAATAATATAAGGAAACCGACTCCAAATAAGGTTAGGTATTAGCGCTATCTTTATATCCATTCTTCATTCAATAACACCCCCTACATGTTCTTATGTAAAATTAAAAACTTTGTCACTTTTCTTCATTTACTCACTGACTGTAGGAAAGGAATATAGACTCCACATGATGGTATGAATTGCCACTAACATATCTTTTACAAAAACTCGAATTCTTCATCACCATTCATTCACTCACATCACATCAAACATATTGATTTTTAAGACTATACTTCATTCACTCACACAACTAGAATAAATGAATGAAAGTTATAAATGTATGGGGATTGAACAGAAATACCTTTTAAATACAAGTAAATATCAGTTATTTACGAGCAATTCATGGCAAATCTTTTATTACTTAATTTAATAACCAAATAAGAGTAACGAGTGACATGTCCTTCTCTTATTTTAATTTACGTTATTATTTCAACTAACAAAGCCTGTCTTAAATAATTTAAGGCGACTAAGGGATTTGAGAGTATTCGGCGATGTAGATGGCAACTTAGCTCTAAAAATCCTATTCTTACCATTCTTTTCTGATTAACTGTCTAAAGTAACTGTAGAATTGATGATTCTAAAGTTATGTTAAACTTTTTTTGGATTTTTACTGTGTGTAGATGTATCTCTTATAGAGTAATTTATGAAGAGATTTTCTATGATGACTGGGCATAATAAATAAAAAAGGGCTATGTTTTTTATAGTTGAATAGTCCTTGCTTTTAGAGATAACATTGGGTAATACACAAGTAAAGTAGGCACATAGTTGACGTCGACTTGCGTTAAAGATATAAAAACGTTACAATTAGGCATAGAGATATTTATTGTTTAATTAATTTTTAGTTTTAAGTTAGTTGTAAGGTGCTTCTGTCTAATGTTATATGATATGTACTTGAATAAAGGCATAGAGAACTTATCTAAATAGAGAACAAACAAAGATGTCATTTTCCGTTAGGGGTTCAGTTTATTGGCACTGACTTAGCGAAGCAAATGTGTGAGCAAAAAGAGTCAGAACATTGAATAGACTAATCAGGGTGCAGGGACTACTTATTTGGACAATTAGATTTTAGCGGAATTTTTTCAGCAATTTTTGTACTAAACTACGTTTGGTTTCCGCTCTATTTAGTGTTAAGTTCTCTATGCACTTAGGTTACGATGTACTCCCTTGCTAACATATATTTGATAATACGTAAATGATTAAAGAAGTCTGAAGTGGAGTGATGCTTGGCGTGTTAAAAACCGATGAATATAAAGTAAAACTTAAATATTTAATGAACCATGCCGCGGTTAGTTTCACTTCGATTGACTTTAAGCAATTATGTATGTGCTACCCTAATATTAATATTGTAATTACTATTTGTAGATGGATTATTTATAATGTATGCTTGTATTATTTATATCTCAAGAAAACTATATAATAGTATTACGAAGTGAAGTCATATGTTTATTTCTGGACAAACAATTAGCTTTTGTCTTTTAACTTAATTTTACATAATTCTTAAAATAATTTAATGATCGATCAAAAACTCAACTAAAGCCCCTCACCGTTAAAACGTCTGTAAATTAATTACACATATGACTTAAGAAAAGATATTGGTGTGGGCCTGACTCACCATTAAAACTCTCGTCTCCTGTATGAGAAGCGGTGGTGTTCCCTTTCTATTGAGACGATCAAGGTTGTAGTATCCAGAATTAGCACTTAAATGTTAAATTATCTGTAAGAAATTACCATATTTTTTTGCGACTTTAATCCCATATAAAGGATTGTAAGATCTGTAAAATCAAATAATTTGATTTGCCTTTGACTAATGGAATAACAGGCATTATTGAAAGAGTACCTCGTGTTTTTGCAATATGGTTATAAAAATGTGTTAACCTTTTTACGGCCATATTGACAATTACCATTACACACCAAACCTACACAAACCAAACTTCTTCCATCAAGTTTAATACTATATTCTCTTGTTGCAGGCAAAGTCACAAATATACCAGAAACAATGATACCAAACCAGTTCGGCATCGTAGGCCTGTTAACGTTTATCAGAGCCGCTGAGTCGGATCCCAGTTTGGTCTCGCTAGCTTTAGGACAGGACTTGACGGCTTTGGGGCTGAACCTCAATTCGCCGGACAACCTTTATCTCACCTTCGCTGGACCTTGGGCGGATACGCCTACAAGGTAAGGACATACATACATATACTCACGAACATAAATCCCTAGAAGAGTTTCAAAATAAGAAATGCCTCAGCCAGCTTTGGAAGTTAAGTGGGGAAAAGATGGCAAAATAAAGGTTGTTGGTGATGGGTCCCCAACCGCATCGTCCAAATATCCATTAAATAAGCCCCAATACCCTTAGTCGCCTCTTACGTACACCCACACTAAGAAACGGGGTAGTGCTATTCTAAGCGATACTGGAAAAAAGATAGAAAAAGAAATTTTAAGATTGTTTGGCCACATAAAGTTGAGAGAGGATGGATGAAAGGATCCCAGTTTGGTCTTGCTAGCTTTAGGACAGGACTTGACGGCTTTGGGGCTGAACCTCAATTCTCCGGACAACCTTTATCTCACCTTCGCTGGACCTTGGGCGGATACGCCTGCTGGGTAACAATGGAAGACATAAATACCATATTTAGCAACTCTATAGTAAGTACTTCCATGGTACAACAATTAGAACGTTCGGGTCACGATCTAGCTAGAGGCGTCTGTATTTTTTCCAGGAGCATTACCTAAAAAGTGAATTTGTGACTTTTATACCAATATTACCATATGGCAGATTAAACCTGATTATGAAAATTAAAATTATGTTTTATTTCTGAGTGCATGTGAAGCCGGACGACTCCGGTTTCCAATGCCGAGTAGTGCCGGCTTAGAATGTCGCTACCCCTTTCAACCCACGGGTGTCGTAAAAGGCGACTAAGGGTATTGGGGCTTTTTATTGGATTTTTGGGCGATGCGGTTGGAGACCCATCACCAAAAACCTTTATTTTACCATGTTTCCCCCACTCAACTTCCAAAAGAGGCTGAGGAATTTATAATTCCTTAGCTCTGGCTACCCCGTTTAGGGAATTATAGCCGTGAGTATATATATATATATATGTATGTATGTAAAATATTAAAAATATACCTCTTATCTCCCCAGACCCCAAGACATGGACTACCACGTGCCCCCCGAGTATTTGATCAACGGCGCGATTCGAGAGAAACTCGCGCCTCTGCGACTGAGTCGGTACAAGGAGGACTTGTTGTTCTATCTGTTCTACTGCTTCGTCGGGGACGTTTTGCAAATTGCCGCGGCCGCTGAACTGTGAGTTATTGCTATATTATTTTCTACCGACTTAAAAAAAAGGAGGCTCTAAACTAGTTTTTATGTATTTTACGCGATTACTCCGTCAATCGTTAACCGAATTCTAAGATTGTTTTCTGTTGGCTATACTTCCAGAGTGGTCCCATTTAATTTTCATGAGGTTTGACCGCGTGGTTATAAAATATTACAACATATAAAAATAAATGCATAAATAAGTATTAATTATGGATTTTCGTACGATTCATTGAGTTTCTGGTTATAAAGGCTATGTAGGCGGTTCCATTTTGTTTAAAAAGATATTATAGTCCATACTACTGAGTCGGTACAACGAGGACTTGTTCTATCTGTTCTACTGCTTCGTAAGTATAATTGGAGCGAAGCTCCATTTACCCCCGACTTTTGCATTTCGTTGTGATCGTACTCCTCCCAAACGGCTCAACTCAGAACCCTGAAATTTTGCATGGTGGTCAAGGACTATGTCTAGATGGTTTATGTCAATTTTGATAGAAATCGGAGGAATAATCACCATTAAAAAATTATAATGTTAGTATATGGAAAAATTACGTAAATAATGCCAGCGCGTGAAAATAGAATCTATATTAACCCATTAATGGTCAAAACAAAAGTACAAGGATTTTAATGTTTTTTTATTTATTAACTAATTGAAAAAAGTACCACAAACAATTTAAATGAGAAAAATAATAATAAATTATATTTTTTTTAGGTTTTAAAGGGGTGTTCCCAAATTGGCACAGTGGCCACATAAGAGTGAAATTTTTTAAACACTTTTTTCAATGCACAGCTTTTTCTTGTATTTCTTGCAACCCCAATCGGCTTCTGTAATGGCTATTACAGCGTACTCGTTTCGGAAGCTTTGTAGGTACGTGATCGGCGCCATCAAGTTAAACATTGAAGGACGAGTAGAATGTCTCAGGGGGGATTGCCTCAAATGGAAACTGAATATGCTTCGTCGAAATAGAAGTTGGTCCATGGGTTCTTCCCTAGACTGGACATGTAATCGCTAGGCATTTGCCAAGGCCATATCAAACATAGGTATACAATACCCACCACCATTTCTTGTCATCAACGCCGACTCTGTTCAGTGAAATGGAATACTGAAATTGATCAATGAAATGGATTCATCAACTCCATCCAGTTCTTTATTATAATTTTGATATAAATGTTTTTTTTATCGAACCTATAATCGAACTCTCCTCTTGCTTTTTCCTTCATATCCTTAGCGTTTGAACAGGTACAAGATTTTTTTCAGCCTCTTTCATGTGACTTTCATTTAGTATTCGGTTTTCAGATTCTGCGTAGGTTTTTTATAAATTCGATCATGCCGGACAGGTTTGATGTTAATAAACATGGGCTGGCGAATAGGCAACCGCAGTGTTATCAGAAAGAAAACGTTCATCGCGAACAATCATCTCTATGTTTCCAGAAATATCATTTAGCAAGTTAGATAATACGTAAACGTTATCAAAACCCCTCTTCTTCGTCGGTGTCAACACTGGGTTCTTGTAGTATTGTGACTAAGTCATACTCCAAAACGTCATCACTGTCTTCTTCTATGGAATTTATGGCCTCCTCTAAACTGTCGTAGTTGTCAAAGCGCTAAACTTACGCCTGCAACTCATTTTCAAAATCTGAAAAATTAAGGATAAACTTAGTACACTTGTGGCCGCTGTACCCAAATTGGAACACCAAAGTTTCGGATAGAAGAAAAGCTTACATTCTTGTTATATATTATTACAAAATGTTGTAAAACATTAAATATATATTCAATCTTAATAATATAAAAAAGTATGATTTTTATTGCACCTAAATATTACAATAATAATAAAAAGCTGTACTTACCTACACGTACGTCCTGATAACAAATTTCAAGAAATTATTATAATAACACCATTACCTTTCATAAAATTTATGTATTGGATATTTATTCACAGCACTTTTAACTGCTCGAAAATTTAATTTTGTTTCAACTGGCATCAATACTTTTCATTTTATCCCTCTTTAATTCAGTGTTCCCAAATTGGCACGGCAACCAAGAATGGGTTAATAATTTCGTCACGGGGTACGGTAGACTCGATCGAAACCTTACCTGAATAATAAAACATAAAAAAATAATGATTTTGAGTCGACAACATCTATCCGCGAAATTCGGATTGTCGAGTATTTTACAAATCTTAGGGCCAGTTTTTTGATCCGGAGTTAAAATAATAACCATTTGTTACATTGACTATAGTTAAATGTCTAACCAGTAGTTAAATCGTAGATCCATTTTGGTTCGATATTTGACCATTAGTTACTCTAACCACGGGTCAAAAAATGCATTTTGCTGATATTTAACTAATAGTTACGATATTTAACAAATTGTTGAGTTAACCACGGATCAAAAAACTGGCCCTTAGTCGCCATATTGACTGTCACCCGATGACATAAACGTTCCGTTTCATTATGTTTTTCAATCGTTTCGCAAAGGACAAGGAGGTTTCGATTGAGTCTACCATACTCCTTAACGAAATTATTATTATAGATACTATATACTTCAGTCGTTGACGTTTCTCGATAATATTGTTTTTGCCACTTTTGTATCCGCTGTAGTGCATCACCAAATTGTAGTGCAGACTTCCAAACTACAATAAGCCTAGCAATTACGCAAGCAGGAACCTAGAACACGTTTGTTCGAATTCATGACTTATCTATTAACATATCTATTCCAGTCTGTAATGACAGTTTCTGCGTCTCTATTTGTATTAATTTGTTCTGATTGTACTCATTATGCCGAAAATCGTATTGAAGTAGTCGAAGTATTTCATAAATTCTTTCATTGGTCGTGTATTTGTTTGTTGTTTCTCCTTGCATTTGGTAAATATTGTCACAATTCTGGCAAGTGGATGCAGTGAAGGGCTCTTCGTAACGATGGCAAATTTAGTATGTATGTCGGTATTCAGCCATACGCTAGGATACCCCTTATTGTTCGATAGGCCCCCTTAGGCCGCGCGCAGTAAGAGCTACCATGGGGGATCCTAGACTGTTGCCGTCTACCTAGGCATTTTGTGCTGACTGAAGAAAAGAGTATCTATAATAATAATTAAAAGATAAAATCAATGAACGAATCTAGACAAATCTATGCCTTGCTTACCTTTAATATTCCTTGAGAACAGATGACTACAAAAGAATACTTACTTACTTATAATCACTGCATTAAATGAAGGGGTAGCCAGAGCTAAGGATTTAGAAATTCCTCAGCCACTTTTGGAAAATTGAGTGGGGAAAAGATCGTGAAGTGAAGGTTGTTGGTAATGGGTCTTTAAACGCATCGCCCAAAAATCCCTTGAAAAACCCCAATACCGTTAGACGCCTCTTACGTACACCCATCGGTAGAAACGGGGTAGTGCTATTCTAAACCGACACTACACGGCGATCTACCTATATTTTGTACCTAGATGTGTATAGTGACATAATAGTCCAGTGGGTAGAACACCCGCCCGAAAACAAAAGGGCGTGAGTTCCAATCCTGTGTCGGGCCTCCACCAATTTGTCTTTTCTAAAGTCATATGTGTGTTTAATTTATCATGGTTGTTAACGGTGAGGGAAAACATCGTGAGGAAACCCACATGGCTGAGTTGTACTTAGTCATGTGACAGTGTATTCGTACAAAACGGCGATAGGCCTGCCCCCTATCACGTGAGTACACTGTCTAAGCAAAACGTGGGTACCTTCTCTGGAAACTAGATGGCGCTTGCCATGTGAGTTCAGGAGTGTTGGTACCTCTGCCAACCCCTTCGGGGATAAACGGCGTGAACGTTTATGTTATGTTATATATGTGTATTATATGCCAAATTTCACCCGAGCGAAGCTGGGTTTTCATCTAGTTTTTTCATATTCGATGTTCCCAAAGTCACGTCAGTTTGCGCTCCGACAGTTGATAATTTTTCGAACTTTTGAACGCTAATACTCGAGTTCTAGAACATTTTTCCCAAAGTTTTTTTAAGGTGTTGTTGGTTCAGCGAAAAATATCATCTCAGGGGGTGCGGCCCCCGCGGGCGCGGGGAAGCGCCTGCGCGCCGATCGAGCGGCGTCTCCCCGACGCGACGCCGCGTGCGCGCGTTTTAAAAACATACAGTAGGGTAAGCAATACAGTTATTGTCAACTCGACAGTTTTAGCCACTCGCAAATATTTTCTATGGTATGGGTTCGCACATTTGTTTGATTATTTACATTTTCTTTCTGAAATATTTACGAGTGGTTATAACAGTCAGGGTGATGAAAACTGTATCGCTTACCCAAGGTTATCAATTTCAAAAATAGTTTCTACCATGGCCGTTTACAATATAAAATGTAATGATACCATAGATTTGTCTACCCCTGTCAGTATATGCAAAATTATTAGTGATAATTTCATAACTTTTGCCGTGTCGTGTCGGCTTAGAATAACACTACCCCATTTCTACCCGTGATCGTAAGAGGCGACTAAGGGTATAGGGGCTTTTTAAGTGATTTTTGGGCGATGTGGTTAGAGAACCGTCACCGAAATCATATATTATTATTACCATCTTTTCTCAAATCATCTTCCAAAAGTGGCTGAGGAATTTCTCATTCCAAAGCTCTGGCTATCCCGTTAAGGGATTTATAGCCGTGAGTATATGTATGTATATAATTTTCAGTTTACACCTGTAACTATTTAATATTATTAATTGAAATTAGAAGTTACTTAAACGGTTTTGTTCTTTTTCCCATTCCTAATAAATTAAACAATAAAATATAAAAATGAGTGCAATCTATGAATTAAATGAATTCTTTTATATTTGCTAATGCTAACCGTACGCACAGTCACTCTCACGCCTACATTGACGCGCATCGTATACAGATAGGTCACTCGCACACTAACGGCGCCGCACGCGCGTAAATTGTAAGATCTGTTACACAAGGCGCGCGCGACATAGGTCCGTCCCCTAAAGCAGCTCGCCGAGCACTGAGCGGGCGGCGGGCGGCGCTCGGGCACGAGTAGGACTGCGAATATCGGTTTTTTAAATATTTGTTTTATTGAATTTATTAAAAAAGAAAACTAATCGCCAATTATTATTAGAAATACAAATGCTCAAATTATGATGCAAGTTATATGTAAGTAGGTAAAATAAATAAAATATAAAACAATTTTAAAGAGTGTAATTAGAGGTATGTTGGCGATTTTTTTCTATCGAGCGAAAATGTATTAATCATGTTTTGAATCGCCAATTTCACAGCAGAAAAGCCTCAAGATTTTGATGTATTTTTTTCAAAACCATATTGTTATAAACATACGCATTATAATGTTTCAAAAACTCTGTTCGCTGGACTAACGGCACCTTAACATTTTTTTTTCAAAGAAAATAGGTATTTAGCTATTTAGATATGTTTTTTTAAACAATGAAAATTGTAATTGTAAACAATTGAAGTTTTCCAAAATCAGGACTGTAACTACATTGCAGTTTTGTGTAGAATCAATCACGCGTTTAGGTAAACCAACAAGTATATCCAAAGAATCATAACAAATTGCATAGCAACGCGTGTTGAGATATTTGTAGAATAAATCGTTCAACGATAAGTAATATCTGAGAATCAGGCAATTGCTCGCTTCGCTCCTTTTATTGGCATCCGACGGTCCCATGCCAACCTAGTAATACTTCAGACTAAATAAACTCCAGCCCGGCTAGTACGAGCGGTGTTTAAACTAGTTATCGCGCGGGATAAAGCAGCCATCTCTTACGCACTTACTTAGTATCGTATACTGCCATCTCATTCTAACCGTTATCGTGTCGATATAATAGCGCTCGTGCTTGATCTGCGAGAACGATAAAAGGCATACGTATCTCTTCTAACCCCTATCAACATTTATATCTGTCTCGTTCATAAGAAACGAATATTCGGATTTTGTTATTTCTGATAGTGGTTATATTCGACAAACCCAACGATACTGTAGTTGCCGATTGTGCCGCGACTAAACAGCCTCAAAATTAATATTGTTCCATACTTCAGTTATAAATTTAGATTGACCTTCGAAGCGGTGAGTGGGACATGAATATATATAACTAGGAGTTAGAAAAGGTGCGAAAGCTATTATTGTTTACGTTTAGAAAAGTAGACCTCCTGAGCCGGTACAAAGACTTGGAATTGGAGTCGTTTTGCAAATTGCCTCAGCTGCTGTACTGTGAGTTATATATTGAATCATCGGACTAAGTTACTTAGACTAACTTACTACAAGCCAAGTGGATCACATTTGACGCACTTTCAATGTCCACCAATTCATGCACTTAAAAACAAACTTCATTGGATTGACAGTTGGAGAAGTTTTGCAGGAAAAATATCAGCTACTCGTATTATGATTATTTTCTAAATTCCTAACTGTGTAGTCAAAAGATGTAAAACCAATCTTAGCGGAAACAATCAGTTCAACCGGTAATTTATCCTCAAATTCCGAGATCTCACTAACACATTAATATGTCCAAATTGGCCTCATCACACTAGTGTGGATTAAGCAAGTTGAATCTGAAATTTCAGAAGGGACAATGCTTTTGAGATTACATTTCGCTATCGCTGCTAGTTGCCAATCTGTATTAGGCCAGAAAATCAATAATTTAAATCGGGAATTTTAGTACCTGTATATAGAAATATTTGTCTCAGATATACCCTGAATTGGCCCTAGATAAGTTTCGAAAACTGTCATACCATTGTGAGCAAGCAGTAGGTCCCCGTCATTTGTGTCTTATTTAACAATTTTTAATAAACCCCATTGTTTCAGTTACAACCGCGAATGGCGGTATCACATGGAGGAGAAAGTGTGGATCTCACAAGCGCCCGGCATGCCCATGGTAGAGAAAACGTCTACCTTCGAAAGAGGCACCTACTACTTCTTCGACGCGCACAATTGGCGGAAGGTTGCGAAGGAGTTCTATTTGGACTACAGCAAGCTCGAGGGTCGACCGCAGCTGCCTCCGCATGTGCTCACCTAGCTCGCACTGCACTCTAGTTTTGTTATATAAAAGTACAAGTTTCTCAAGTTGTTTTATTTTACCGACCAAAAGCTTAAAACTGCAACTCAACAACAACACAACTTATAAATTAAGCAAACGAAAACATTCGACACCAGCAGGACTCGAACCTACGACCAATTAGGCAATAGATGGCGCTAACACCATTAATAAAGGTGAAAAAGAAACAAGCAAACACAAATTTCGCGCGAGTGGTCACCCGATACCATAGCTCAGTTGGCAGAGCGGCGGGGGCGTATACCCGAGGTCGTAGGTTCGAGTCCTGCTGGTGTCGAAAATTTTTATTTGCTTAATTGATTAGTAATCCCGGCTTATTCCGTTTATCCACCCTAAAAAATCCTCCCTAAGTCGGATATTCGGAAACGCATATCCGATTATCCACCCTGAACGGGGTGGATAATCGGAATTCATAATAAAATGTTTCTTCCGATTTTCTACCCGGCCTACGTACAGTCATTTACAGAAACATTCACAAAACAAACCCGGTCCAAGAAACATCGTGAACATTAAAATACTAAGATATACAGACCTACTTTTCTACTTACCTTTTTGTTTGAGCTGAAAATAGTTGTGTCTCATCTATCATTTACGTCTTTCTAGACGTATCTTGTAATGTCACAAATCATTAAAAAACGCACAGTTAATAGCTACGTCCACACTGTGCCTTTTCATCTTCAACTTTCGTCTTCATCTTTCTATTCAACTTTCAATTGACGCTTACAATAAGTGAATGCGTTAATTGAAACCAACACCATACTTTATTCGTAGTTTGAGTTTCTGTTGGAAACATGTGCGACGACAATATTTTACTTGGGGGAATATATGCAGCTTACTTGGTCATAAGAAATTCCAGAAAAAAAAGGACCAAGAGAAGGTTTTGGATACGAGATTATTATAATAATCGAAGAAACGTGATTATAAGCGAACTAAGAGAAGATAAAGATATTCTTTTTAAAAATTTTAAACGCATGTCCGAAAGGAATTTCGATCAACTTTTGAAATTGCTGAAACCAATAATTACAAAGCAGTTAACCCAGCTACGTGAAGCTATACCTATTGAAATAAAATTAGCAATAACGCTAAAGTTTTTAGCTACTGGAGACAGTTTAATGTCCCTTTCGTTTTTATTCAAAGTAATCTTAAGTAATTTTAAGTAAGTAAGCTTCTGTAATCTTCAATAAAACTTAATGTTAAATCTTTTTCTTCGTCCACCATCTTGTTGTTGAACGCTATGACGCACAGAAATCCACCCGACTCCGGATAACTTGCAACACAGCGCGCGCTCCGCTTTCAACTGTCATCGCGCATGCAATTAGGGCATGCCTCACGTGCGCTGTTGACTGCGCTATGACGCATGCCCTTATTGAACAAAAAAAGGCACAGTGTGGACGTAGCTATTCGCTAACACGTCTACTGCAGCAAAAAAATTTAGAAAACGGTTGCAAACATACGTTAAAAGGGACGAGTTTATCCAGGAAACAAAAAGTGTGCCTTAAATTTTGTGTTTCGAATGATATTTCATGTGGTGAATCACTAAAAATGTTGCGAAATACCTACGGCGAATCGTGTATATCGAAAACAAGGGCTTATGAATGGTATAAGGCTTTTAAAGAAGGCCGAGAAGTAGTAGTAGACTTGCCTCGTTCTGGTAGACCTTCAACCGCTACGACCAAAGGAAACATCGACAGAATCAAGAAGCTAGTGCTCGAAAATCGACGTATGAGTCTGAGAGAGTTGGCTTGTGAGGGAACATATCTTTTAAGTCCGTCCACAACATTCTCATTGACATTTTAGGCATGAAACGCGTCACCGCTCGACTAGTTCCAAAAGAACTCAATTTTGTTCAAAAAGCGCAGCGAAAGCATGTCGCTGAAGACATGGTTTCCCGAGCTTCTACGGATCCGACCTTTATGAAACGTATAATAACTGGCGACGAGACATGGGTTTATGAGTATGACATGAAAACAAGCCAACAGTCCTCAGAATGGCGTCTCGAAAACGAGCCGAAACCCAAAAACCGCGGCAAAGTCGCTCCAAAATCAAGGTGATGCTGACAGTTTTTTTTGACTACCGTGGTGTGGTTCACTCCGAATTCCTTCCAGAGGGAGAAACAGTGAATAAAGAATATTATTTAGGCGTCATGAAGCGTTTGCGTGAGAGTATCCGCCGAAAACGTCCAGATTTGTGGCAACACAACTCATGGATGCTGCACCATGATAATGCACCATCACACACAGCCATTATAGTGAAAGAGTTTTTAGCGAAAAATTCAACAAAAGTTCTCGACCAAGCACCGTATTCACCTGATATGGCTCCGTCTGACTTTTTTTTATTTCCCAAGTTAAAATTACCACTTCGAGGAAAACGTTTTGAGTCGATAGAAGCCATAAAAGAAAATTCGCTGAATGAGCTAAAGGCCATACCGCAAATAGCCTATGAAAAATGTATGGAAGACTGGGTGAAGCAGTGGAGATGTTGTATTGCAAGCGATGGGGCCTACTTTGAAGGCGATAAAATAAATTTAGATGAATAATTTGTATTTTTTGTTTTATTGACAAATTCCCGATACTTAGTCACAGAATGTATACTCACGGTTATTATTTCCTAGAGCCAGAGCTCAGAAAGGAATCAGAAATTCCTCAGCTACTTTTGGAAGTTAAGTTAGGTAAAATAAAGGTTGTTGGTGATGGGTCTCTAACCGCATCGCCCAAAATTTTATAAAAAAGCCCCGATTCCCTTAGTCGCCTCTTACGTTTTCCCACGGGAAGAAACAGGGTAGTGCTGTTCTAAGCCGACATGACGTAGTGTACTGATTTAAACCACCACCACTGATCATATTTGATGACTACAGGCGTTACGCTGCGCTGCCTCCGGCCGCGACATGTGTTGTGTTGTGCCCCATTTGAAACATCGGTGATTGGATTTTTTCGAAGTTGCTAACAAACGGCACAATATATATTTTTGCGTTCTATATAAAGATTATAACTTACGCGAAATGCTATCTGCGAAATATCAAATACCGAAATTTCAATCGGGGCACAGTCAACGACACCGTTCTTCGGCCTTAGGCCATAATATTTTGTGTAGTACTAGTTAGGAAACAACATTACTTAATTTGAAGAAGAAGATACAATGTTTTTAGATACATACATACGTAGACTCATGGCTATTAATATATGAATCCCAAAATGCGGTTGCCAGCAGTTTCAGAACAAATATTTCTCAATTGATTAGAATAAGTAACTTTCTGATAAGCATTTTTTTTCTTAGTGTCCTGACACTCATTTGGGAATAACAAATGGAGAGTGCTTTTTCATAACCGAAACTATATAGTAAAGAATAATAGTTTCCTCAATGATTAATTTTTATTCACGATGCCTTTCCACCAAAGATGAACTACGATTCGTTCCTATGTATACGTCTGATATCCAGCAATTTTAATCAGTCAGGTTATTACGCAAAAAATGTAGCATTTCATCATAGACACCTTTGGGGTGAAGATGTAGTGTTGCAAATAAGTATAACCCTGGTGAAATTTCGTCAAAATTTAAGTTATCTTGCAACGCGTGAAAAAGAAAAGAAATAACTTTGTAGCACATCCTAAAAAAAGAAACATAACATATTTACAAAATAACTTCAGAGCCAAAAACTACTAAAAAAATCCCCATACCCTTTGTCGCCTCATACGACACCCGTGGGTAGAAAGGGGTAGTGACATTCTAAGCTGGCACTACACGGTATTGACTACATTAATTCTTAGAAAATATTTAAGAAAAGAAAACAAGTACTTATATAACATTCTAAGCGGGCACTATGAATGCATAATCATACTAAATACCACTCGATAAAATCGGCTGCGCATATCTTTGCAGCTTAGCTGCATAACACATCTCTGAGCGAAAGGCATCCAAATCAAAGTATGAATTACGATTTCATTAATACTAGTTAACATACTCCGTAATCTTTTTTTTTTCACTTGTTATGAAACTGAAACGCAACGTTCACGCCGTATATCTGTCGCAGTCGGATTGTATAATCCGCCCTTTTACATTACGGCTAGCCGTTATGTAAAAAAGGGCCGTTTAGTAATGCGGCGGTTCAAGCATTAGCCGGATTGTTATTGCGATACGTTCTTCAATCTATCATCGGAGGTCCGAAAATATTACACACACCATAATCATAATGATGAACGATCAAAATTAATCATAATGATTAGTCTTCATAATAAATTGAAGTTCTGCTTGGGTGTTGGGGGGCGAAAGCCTTCTGCAGGGGAAGAAAAGCTAGGTTAGGTTATGTATAAAAACGAGCGAGCGAAGCGAGCACCTTTAATGCATTATCTGTATTTTAAATCTGTATTGAAATTGTTTCTCAAAGTCACTGTTTACCGACATATTTATAACGTTTTCATAGTTTAATTCACACAAAACTTCACAATTTAACAACCCACTCGCCATTGTTGTTGTTGTTATGTCAGGTAGCGCTACGAGTGTTAAGAATGGGAAATAAAAACTTAAACTAAAAATTAAAAGTGGCGACTAATCTCTCGCTTTTATACATTATGGCTAGCCGTGTTGAAATATGGCGCCATATACAAACTGGCTTTTTTATATCTCGCCGCATTAAATCCGGCTAATGCTTGAACCGCCGCATTACAAAATGGCGCTGTTTTAGATAATGGCTAGCCGTAATGTAAAACGGCGGATTATACAATCCGACTGCGACATATCCCCGAACGGGTGGCAGAGATACTTATACTTCTGAAAGTCACATAACACTTTGGTCAACTGGTGTTTAGAATACCCACGTTTTGCGTGGACAGTGCATCTACGTGCTTTTTCTCGTGATTAACATCTTTAATAAATTAACCATACATTTGAATGGAGACACATTGGTGAAGAGCCGACCCTGGATTTAAATTCGCGTCATGCGACGGTTCTGGTTCTCCAACTGAGCAATTACAGTTTATTTAGTAGTTACATTGTAATAATTCAATGATAACCTTGAACTTGATATGAATGAAAGAACGGTGAACTCCGAATGGTATGTGACAGTTTGTGCTCCAACAGTAATATCAGCTTGGTGTGACAAGCGACCGAAGTCAGGAATCCGGCACCTTCTCTGGCACCACGACAATGCGGCGCCGCACACGTCTGCCAGAACACTAGACTTTTTCAACTCGAAAAATGTGTCAATTCTCCTTCACCCGCCATATTCCCCTGGCCTAGCGCCTTGTGATTTTTACTTGTTTCCAAAAATCAAATCGAGATTTCTGAGGTATCTAAAGAAGAGTGGTCACAGGTATTTTCCAATTGGTTCAGACGTTAGAAAAAGTGTATACGTGCTCAGGGTGAATACTTTGAAAAGATCGATACTTGTAATAAAGAATAAACCCACCAAAAACATTAAATGTAAAAAAATGCCAAGTCTCTCGATGCAGTTTTTCCATCTTAAAAAGTTTTGAGATCTCATAGAAGCCAAGTCCTATTCAAAATATTTCGTAGTTATAAATCAACATTTAGTAATTGTATCAATAGTTTTCTTTATATTATAATTATAGTGACTTGGCAATGAGCACAAGAAGAAACAAATAAAACGGCATACTCGTATTTGGAGGAGTTGAAAGTTACACACACCGCATGCGTAAACATTAATATCACAAAATTAATTTTCTTTTGGTTTATCCGTGTCGTCCCAACCGAATTTCGGCAACGGCAGTCAGTCTTAGTGCACTCTCGATTCATTTACTTTTATAAAGCGATGGCCCGTAAGGTATTCTTAATTATTGTATTGGAGCATGTAGTCGGTAGTGACCATCATGATTCACACATAACAAATAATCTGATCACTGGTCTCGTCAGTAACATTTGCATATAATTCCAGGCAGCAAGCAGCTTTTAATTTGTGCTCATTGCCAAGTCACTATAATCAATACTTAGTATAAAACAAAGTCGCTTTCGCTGTATGTCCGTATGTATGCTTAGATCTTTAAAACTACGCAACGGATTTTGATGCGGTTTTTTTTAATAAATAGAGTGATTCTTAAGGAAGGTTTGTATGTATAATAAATGCATAATATAGTAGAGAAAGACTGATAAATTTAAAGGTTTCTAATGTGATGTCGTAAATAAGCACGTTTTTTTGCGCTTATATTGCAAACGCTGGCTGAACCCTACGAGATAGACCAAAATAATGTACATTAATGTAATGTACAGTATTGTTCACCTTAAAAAGTTCAACAAAAAAGTCCGCGATGGTATATGTCTATCTCTTAGGGATAACCCAGCATAAACATTTTTATTCTTTACTAAAAAATGGTTATTTACGAAGTGATTTTAAACAATACAGCATTAATCCTTATCCAATTAAGTACCTTAAATAAATTGTGCATTTATTATAGATCAATATGCTTTTTACAGCATGTAATTTAAGTGAATATTACCGAAGATATTACAAATTTAAAATGCAGGGTCGTAGTTGTTTGCGCCGGGCGGCGCGTGCCTATAAATAGCGCTTCGATGGCCGCGCTTCGCCTTACAGCACTTTATGATTTGCAGCGATCGCACGCGTTTATCGGAGCTCTCTAGCGAGGAAAATATCAAGAATGAATTAAACTGAATAGAATAAGTATCTTTTGTTGTTGATTATCTTTTAATTTTTATTATTATTATTATATTAGTAGCATTGCACCCGTGCGAAGCCGGGGCGGGTCGCTAGTTATAATATAAAGAAAACTATTGATACAATTACTAAATGTTGATTTATAACTACGAAATATTTTGAATAGGACTTGGCTTCTATGAGATCTCAAAACTTTTTAAGATGGAAAAACTGCATCGAGAGACTTGGCATTTTTTTACATTTAATGTTTTTGGTGGGATCTCATTTATTTTTTGTAATGCAATTCTTTCTTTTACTTTTAGGTGACCTCACAATTTCTTGGACGTCAGCTACTGCTTTGCTTAGAACCCATTCTCTATCTCTATCTCTTCTGTTTTTTCTCTGAGGCTTCGTTACTTCTAAGGTAGACAAGTCTGGGCGATATATACTTCGGAGTCGATTATATTCAGCTATTGCTGTCTCCTGAGCTTTGATACTACTAAAATTTACATTTATTAAATGTAATCCACCCAAACTAGTCACTCTTGAAAGGGCCACGTATGCTTGTTTGACGACTGAAAACTCCCATACATGCTGTATGACAACGAATGAAATAAACACGACCCATCTCCAGGAATAGAGATAACTCTGTGTGGACAAAGGTCGCCATTTATGTACAATAATCACGTTCCATTACACTATATTTACAATTACTTCTATAACAATAGGGCTTAAACTTATATAAATATATGCAAACTAAATAGAACTAAACTAACTAACAAATAACTAACTAAATAAATATATATCTACTAACTTACAAACGATAACTAAACTAAACTAAATAACACGTAAAGTTCTCCGAATATCAATTATCACTACAATATTTTTTAGTTTCGAAATGGGTTTTCATAGACAGATGGCGCTATCAAATGAAAATTATCGAATTATTTTGAAGTACCTACTACTTACACTGCGCTTTGTAACGCAACCATAGCGCGATTCAGACAGGTACAACGCCATCTATCGAGCGCGCATACAATATTTATCAATACAATGGAGTTTTAGCTTTATTAATTTAATGAACTTTATGTATTAATTTGTATTAATGATAGTCTATGTATTACATTTATATTATTCTTTTCTATTCTATGTATGTATTCATCCAATTGAATAGGTACTTGAACAACGAACAAAGTTAACAATGCAGTCAAAATCCATACATAATGTTCTTGCCAAACCGCAAATATAAAATTGTTTTCTATGGCATATATTTTTTTAATGTTTTTATAATTTTTCCTTTATATGTGGCTAATGACCTATCTTGGTGCAAAATTTGAAGTTTCTAAGTCTGCTAGAAGTACCTTAGATTTTTGATGATCTGTCAGTGAGTCAGTGAGTGACAAAATGGTGTAACTTTGATCGACCGTAACTCCTAAACTATTAATTCATTTGGCGTGTAATTTCGAACTTAAGCTTGTTCCAATGCCTACTATTATTCACCGAAAACCTAAACTCCTAGCTTTGTCCACGTCGAAGATAAAGGGGGGGCGAAACAGCCGCGAAACGCTTCGAGAAAAGATGGTACGGCCGTGCCCGTTTTGCTCGAGACTTGGCAGGGGCACTGCCGTGCCCCCAGATTTTATAATTTTTGAGTATCTATTGGGTTCTTCTAGGAGAAAATTAATGGTTTATCCCTTGGAGCGATTTACACAGAATGTTGAAATAATCATGCAAGTGCGACTCATAATGAATGGTTTGTTTACTTTATTTTTAAAGTTTTTATGAGGGCCTTTTTTCAATCAGGGTACTGTTACTTATAATAAAGTACAAAATGTGAGGAATGTAAGAAGAAAACATATTTGCTTTGAGTATATTGGTTTATCTAACGCAAACACATATTAATCATGAAAATATTTAATCTCCAAAGATACGCAATAAACAATTTTATCATCATCATCAGCCAATAGACACCCACTGCATGTCAAAGACCTCCCCCAAACATCCACACACGATACTGTGTTACTGAAACTGATTCCCACTACCACCACGATCACCAAATCAAGTTCAGAGAAAAAATAAAAAGTAGAAAACGTAAACACGAAATATAAAGATGCGGCAAATACGATATATTTGCGAGATATCTTCAAAGGTCATCGTCGTGTTTTGGAGGCAACTTGAGTCCATATAATATTAATTGACATCTGTTTAAGATTATAACGAAGTTTTTAAAATAGGAGCTGCTCAAATGCAAACATATGATCTGACTGAACTGAAATGCATCAACGAAGTCATATAAAGTGCTGTTAAAGGACATCTATTGTAATAATCTTAAAAGTGGGCGGCGCATCTGGCTTTAGCTGGCTGCAAGGAATAATAGTTTGAAATTGGTAATGAACGACTGACGTCGATAGTATGTATGTTCAAGAATAGAAGTAAAGAAAAAACATTTATACACTGAAATAAAATGCTTTTATTTAAATGCAAATAAAATCTAAAGGACTTAACACATTGGGTTATGACTATCGATGAATCTCGTTTGTTATTTACATATGCATAATACTTAAACAGTCTGAAAAGTTTACGACCAGGAAGATCTAGTGAAATAAAAAAATGCATTGCAAATATACACCTTAGGAATTTCATTATATAGTATAGACTGCAAAAGTATTCACAACTTCAATCAACATCATCTGTACTGGTGGTTGCAGCAGGTTTTTCCTTATCCTCATTTTCCCTCATGGTTGGTTCCTCATCGTTTTTCCCAGGGACCCAAAGACCAGAGTCCACACATCGCTTCATGAAATAAACTGCCTCCTGTTCTGGCATTTTGGCTATTGTTGCTTGCAACATTGGGACGTCTTGGGCATCGAAACATTTCTTGAGTTCCTATAAAAAAAAAACAATAATTATTGAGAGTGAAGAGAGAGGAGGGCTGCTGGTATTGAATAAAGTTGAGATCAGCAGTCAATGTATTCTAATTATTAAAATTAAATTTCATTAAGTGCAAGACTGAATTTACAGTGATACATACATACATACATATACTCACGGCTATAAATCCCCAGAAGGGGTAGCCAGAGCTAAGGAATTAGAAATTCCTCAGCCCCTTTTGGAAGTTGCGTGGGGAAAAGATGGTAAAATAAAGACTGTTGGTGATGGGCCTCCAGCTGCATCACCCAAATAATCCCTCAAAAGCTGCAATACCGTTATTCGCCTCTTGCGTATACCCGCCGGAAGAAAAGGGGGAGTGCTATTCCAAGGCGACACTGCACAGCAATTTGCAGTGATCTTGGAAAAAAAGAGTTTATGGCAAGATTTAGAAAATGCCTTGAGTTTTCTATCTTTTTTAATGATTATTGTATAGTTTCAAAAGGATTAGCCTAAGTCACTATTAGCAGTAGAGAGATTTTTTTCCTACCACATTACACACCAGTAATTTAGAAATCTACACTCCAACAATCTACAGAACGTACATTGCATCTATTATAATAATATGCTTGATGCCTTTTTCAATGAATGGGTTAATGAACGCTGAAATAGTATTATTAATATACAATACAAGTAGATCCTGAGATAAGTGTGTTCGAGAAAACAAACTTCAGCTGAATATTAGTACTAATTACATACAAGACTCAGCAAGACCAACACTCATCCATATTACATACAATAATCAATAACAAAAAAGTGTCAATAAATAAGATAAAAAATAAAACTGTTAGGACTTACATCAGGTAATTCCTCATAAACTTCAACGGGGTCCAACCCGCCAGGACCAAGTCTTGCTTTGCGTTCCTCCTCTTCATGCTCCTTGATAGCTTCCTGAATTTTCTCAGCCGCTCGCCTCTGAATCCTCTTTTTAAACTGCTCTAACTCATCGTCGAATGAGTCTTTGTATGTTTTCTCAGCTATTTGGATTCTGAAATTTATTTTAGGACAAAAAATATAAGTAGGATATGTTTGAAATGACATTGTTTTCTTAATTAATAAAACCAGCGATAGTATTTAACATTGAGGTTGTATATTCTGGAAGAGGTGGCAGAATTACTACCTAATAGTCATCAACATCACATGAAATAAATTTTGCCAATTCATGTTCCTACATTTTGCTTGGACAGCGTATTCATGTGAAAGGGGCAGGGAATGTAAGCACAATCCTTTTTAAGTTTTTATTGGGCCATTATTTGACAGAGTATTTTAAGCCACTAAAATAATTTGAAGATAAGTAATCCCCTTCAGAAAACTCTTTTGAAAGGGTTTTTTTCCTTGTTGGAAGGAAAGACCATTCAAAATTGCCTTCCCTAAAGAGGTTTTTAGAAGGGGTTTAAAAAGGGACACCCTCTCTTATACTTGTTAAGTGTTATAAATCTCTTTCATTTTATTCAGCTTGCACTTATAAATGGGTAAGCTAACGGAGAGAGTTAGCCTGTATATTAGGTTTTTAAGGGTTATCATATAATGCGGGCAACCTTTTTACTAGACATTGTGTGGTATAAATCAGCTATCTGTTAAGCACTAACTAAGTATTGTATACTGACATCTCATTCTAACCCATATTGCAACAATAAAATAGTGCTTGTGCTAAGCCTCCTGGCTAGCGGACAGGCCTATCTTTGCTTTGTAAAAAACAATCATATGAATAAATATGATTTTTTCCTCGTCTTTAATAATTTGATCAATTAATTTAAGGGCCTCCCCGCATTTTGCAGCTATTGCGCTCACTCTTACGTCAAATTTACTGAGAGTGACAGGGACGTGAAAAACGCGCGCGCAGGTTAAATGTAGTTTATTTAGTTTTATTGAATAACTATAATGTTTAAATGAAAAGTTAAACATCAAAGTTACAGATCTTAAAGCTACGCGTATATAGACACATAATGAGTTCACATGTATGTTACGCCAGTGGAGCCTATACGGTTTTTATAAAAACAAGGCATGTTCCAATTCAATTTTTTTCATCATATTTTTCAACAAATTATTAAAATGTTAAACATCAAATTTTAACACCATGAACTAATCACCAACATATATTTTATTCATGTCATATCAATATCATCAAATCAGACTTTATAGAATTTCCAAACAACCAATATCAACCTATTTTTCCGGGGATGCCCTTAACATTAGGACTTTAGAAAAGACACATTAATAGTATTTACAACTTAGGATTTGAACCTATGCATCTCTGTGCTATCAAGGTAATTACTTTTAAAACTTTGTGATAAACTACACAATAACGTGGTAATGGGTTGTCTGGAAGAGATCGCTCTTAGTGATAAGACCGCCAGTTGTACTTTGGCTTTTGTACCGATCTTTTTTTTGTAATTGTTGTTTTTTTGTGATGTACAATAAAGAGTTTTTATTTTTATTATTTTAGGAACACTTTTAGTTTCTCGCCTCTCCCATGGCCGAAACAGAAAATTAGAATTTTAAATGGGAGAGGCGGTACTCCCCGACAAGAGCACAGTCGGTCGGGGTCAGGGAGTCAGGTTCAAGAACCGACGGACGATCCGAGCAGTATCGAGCAGCACCGCTTTCTGCATCTGTGCCGGAACCGACACGCCACAAAAATCCAACCGCCTCAAGTTGGTCGCGAGGCTGGTTGGAATTAACCCGTTCTCGGACAAAACAATCGGATATATCGCGAAATATCGGGCATAATGTCAGATTGTCAACACGGTTTTAGGCCCGCGCATAGTACAACTAGCAACCTGTTGAACTTCATGTCTCATGTGGTCCCTCATGTCGATTCGGGCAAAAGTGTTGATGCGGCGTACTTCGACTTTAAAAAAGCATTTGACACGGTGGATGGAGATGTTGTGCTCATAAAGTTGGCTAAAATGGGATTCACACCTCATTCCCTTCATCTGTTTGCCAGCTATCTCGGAAACCGACGTCAGTATGTTAGTTTTAATGGATGTAATTCTCACGAGTACCCTACTCACTCGGGAATTAGCCAGGGTAGTAACTTGGGACCTTTGGAGTTTTTAATTATGGTTAACGATCTTCCGAAAGTAGTGAAACACGCGACTTGTCTTCTTTTCGCCGATGACATGAAATTGGTACTACCAATAAACACTCTAGACGATTATGGGAAATTCCAAAGAGACGTTAATGCCATAGAGTGGCATAGACCAATGGAGCCAGGCGAATAAATTGCAACTCAACTTAAATAAATGTGCTACTATCACGTACAGTAGGCAACGTAATCCACACCACCAGCAGTACGAGTTGAGCGGAGTAGTGCTGTCACGGGTGCAGCAAATTAGGGATCTCGGAGTTACTTTTAGCTCAGACTTGTCGTTTCGTAATCACATTGTAGACATTTGTAAAAAAGCATTTAGGACACTCGGATTTGTATTACGTACAACCCGACAGTTCTCGAATATAGATGCTATAAAAGCTCTCTACAATTCACTGGTACGAAGTAAATTGGAGTTTAATGCGGTCATCTGGTCTCCACATGAAGTGAAATATCGCTCCATGGTGGAGAAAATACAAAATAAATTCATTAGATTTTTATATCTAAAGCTTTATGGCGTTTATCCGTACTATCCGTTGATGTACCCTACTCTATTTATTTTGGGTATGGTAGGGTACAACAAACTGGAGGTTAGGAGAGACTTAACTTTATTATTGTATTGTTTAAAAATACTTAGAGGAATTATTCATAACCCTAGGATTTTGTCTGAGTTACAACTTATAGTTCCTAGCAGTACTCTGAGACGGCGCAGGGGTAGGTTGTTCGCACTTCCATCTTCGCGGACCAATCTGTCCAGTGAAAATGCTTTTGCTCGTGCATTGAACGCGATGAACCAGGTATCTGAGCGTGTTGATATATTTTCGTGCACGCTGGCTGAACTTACGAAAGCTAGTTTGCATTATTTATGTTATGAATAACAGTATTTAAGAATCCAGAGTATATGTAGGCTTAAAAAATATTCTGTATAAATTAGTAGTGTAATATAGCTGTATTAGATCTTTTATCTGTAATGGTTATATTTTTGTGTTAATAAATAAATAAATAAATAAACAATTGGGATTATTTCTGTCGAAGTCACACCCCACATGTCGGTGATCTCGTGAGCCAGATCGAGATATTTCCGACGCTTCTCGGTGTCGGCTTTCACGAGACCCTCGTCATGAGGGATAGTGACATCCACTAGAAATACCCTCGACTGCGACCGATCCCATACCACGATATCAGGCTTATTCGCTAGAATAGTCCTGTCCGTGATAACGGATCGGTCCCAATAGATTTTGGCACAGTCGTTTTCTAGGATTGGCTCCGGCAGATACTTGTAATACGGCAGCCTCTGTTGCAAGAGTCCGTATTTCAGAGCGAGCTCCTGATGCAGGATTTTGGCTGCTTGGTTGTGTCTGTGCAAGTACTCAGTGTTAGCAAGAGCCGAACAACCGGAAATAACATGCCTATATTATTATTATTTTTATATAATATAAATATAATAATATAATAACTTACTTAGAAAAGAAGGAGCCAACACAGGCTCGGGGGTCCACATCAAGTTGTCTCGAGAGCTCCAGGATGTACTGCATGCAGATGGTCTGATGAGCCACGTGTGCCATGAGATCATGTTTCTGTAAATCATCACAATTCAAGGTAAATTTGAGGTTCTAGTTATTATAGTCTAATAATCATTATGTTTTGCGTAAAATTAAAATGTTTGAGACACAATAGAAAAAGCTACGCTTTTGGAGGACAAAAAGAGTAAGAGAACTTATATTTTTAGATCCAATTCTTTAAGTCGAACTCTTTACTGAAAGTATATAGTGATGGTTAGGCCCATCTTTTATATTACATACATACATACATATACACACGGCTGTAAATCCCTAGAAGGGGTAGTAAGGAATCAGGAATTCCTCAGCCACTTTTGGAAAGTTGAGTGGGTAGAAGATGGTAAAATAAAGGTTGTTGGTGATGGGTCTCTAACCGCATCGCCCAAAAATCCCTTAAGAACCCCAATATGGTTAGTCGCCTCTTACGTAAACACACCGAGAAATGGGGTAGTACTATTCTAAGCCGACACTACACAGCAGCTTTTATATTACTAACTGCTTATAGGCATGAGAAGTGCATGGTTAAATATTGTTAGTCCCAAAGACATTAGTTAAATTATTACCAAAATATGTCAGTAAATAAAGACATTCATTCATTCATTCATATACCCACGGCTATAAATCCCTTAATGGGGTAGCCAGAGCTTTGAAATGAGAAATTCCTCAGCCACTTTTAGAAGTTTATTGGGGAAAAGATGGTAATAATAAATGTTTTTGGTGAGGAGTCTCCAACCACATCGCCCAAAAATCACTTAAGAAGCCCCATACCCTTAGTCGCCTCCACGGGTAGAAATGGGGTAGTGTCATTCTAAGCCGACACTACACGGCTAGGATATATAGAATAAAGACCCCTATGGGTATTGTGGTTACAAACATAATGTAGCTGTTAACATCAACTGGACATAGGTAAGTAGCTTTCTGCAAGGTCTCAACCCATAAAAAGTTACCTTTTTTTATAGGGGGCAAGTGGGTTAGGTTGGGTGGCTAAAATAAACATTTTGCATGCACTTTCTATAAGTAGAGTCTTCACTACTTCATAGATTCAAACCTCAACAATACATTGGCATACTTAACTCAGGCCTCATTACTAAAGTACCAAAATTGCTATTCCACAAGCAGCAAATAATACAAATTGTATATTATTACCTCTTCCATTTCCAAGTTAATGCACCAGATTACAAGATAGTTGGCAGTCTCCTCACAAACCAGTTGTGAGTGCTCCTGAAGGAATACTTTGGAGTCATCATACTTCCGCAGCATTCCAAACTGTTTCAACAGCTTCTCATTCTGTTTTATAAAAGTCTTCATCTTAGCTTCCTTTTCTTCTTCAGTTAAATTCTCATCTTTGGCTCGAGCAGGCTTGGTATTGATAACAGTCTTTGTAAAACCTGGCTCACTTATTGTATCTACATTCCATGGAGTCTGCTTCTCTTTCTTTTTGAGATCTTCTTCCTTCTTTTTGATTTCTTGGTCTTCTTTTTCGAGATCGGCTAGCGCTTTTTTCAATGACTCTAGTTCAGGACTTGATGGATCGGTATTTGCAATTTTTTGTTTGGTTTCAGCGAGTTTTTTAATGGTTTCGGCTTTTCTACGTTCGTGCTCTTCTTTTTCTTTTCGCCGTTCTTCCATCCGCTCAACTCGCGCTTGATGCCTCCATCGGAATAGAGATGGAGTGTCGACGTTAGGATGAGTCTCGTCTTCATCGTCAGATATCTAAAGGCATCGAGTATTAAGATTAACTTCGGCATTTAATAGGACTACCTGATATTAGCGACTATGATTAGGTTGTAGGTTAACTTACCTCAATGTCTTTCCATTTACTGTAATCAACCATAGTGACGAAATGAAAATTTCTTTGGAAGTATACAATCAAGTTATTTGTTTAATAATTACACCGGTCACTTAAACTACAATGAAATCACAAGTATGTTTGTTTTCTCAGTATATTCTCGATATTTCTATGTATGTACTATTGGTTTAGTTAGATTTTGTTGAAGTTTCTAGAGCCGAGCCGAGTCATAAACTCAACGGAAAATAAAAAATATAATGCTAGAGTTGGGTTCAATTCGTATCGTTACCCAAACATCGATGCTCACTTATTATCGATGTAAAAACTGTGTTGCCAGATGTATTTCTGTGTTTTTCCGAATCCCTTGACCAAATACCTCTAAAAATACGGAGGATAATTTTACCTCAAAACGGAAATAGAAAACATTGATTTTGCTCTGTGGATTACCATACTTGACAATTTTAGTACCATGTATGGGTCAACGACCGCCCGTCTATACAATCATTGAAATCGTTGGAGCTGCTGCAGAGGAGTTCAATCACAGACAAGTGGCCTACCCGGGTATAAGTACAAAACTATATTTAGGGCCTACGAATACTACGAACAATCTTCAAAACCTTGTGTTCACTTAACCAAACTTTAAAAACCAATTTCCGGAAGAATCTTTTGTAATCAGCGCAAATTGTACAAAGAAAAGTTTTTCATTTTATAATTACACCTGAAAATAATATTATTTTTAATGTTTTGCCATATTATGGTGCTGGTAGGTCCTTTGGTCTATCTTCTTCGGAGAGGCAGAGCGGGCTTAATCTTGTCAGTCTGTGCAAATATGCTTGCGTGTAGATTTGTCTAATCAGCAGTTTGTAATCGTAAACAAGCAATCGCGATTTCAAAATGTAGTCGATTACGCCCAACACTGGAAGTATTTCAAAATGACAGTTTTGCGATACTGATGTTTTGACAATAATAACATTACTTTTTAAAGCCGAGATTACCCGTAATAACTCAGTAGTGGGAAGAACCGCTTTTCAAACAATAGAGGCTTGGGTTTTAAAACCCGAGTCAGGTCTCATCCATTAAATCCATATGTGTGGTTTATTTATTATGCTTTTTAATGATGAGGAAAAATATAGCGAGGGATCCCACCTGGCTATGTTGTACTTAGGTAATGTGACAGTATATTCGCACATAAGGGCCACTGACCTGCCCACTGATCGCATGAGCACACTGTTCAAGCAATCCAAGCAAAACGTGGGTAGTCTGAAAACCTGCTGAAAATAATGTCTCATGATGTTCAGAAGTATCAGAGCCTCTGCTACCCCTTTGGCAATATACGGCATGAATGTCTGAGTTTGAGTAATACCAAAAATTGCCAGACCGATCGGTATTATAGTAGCTCGGCTTAGAATAGCGCTAACCCATTCCTCCCGGTCGGTGTACGTCAGGGACGACAAACGGTATTGGGGCTTTTGTGGGATTATTATTATTAGGCGATGCGGTTGGAGACCCATCACCAACAACCTTGATTTTACCATCTTTTCCCCACTCAACTTTCCAAAAGTGGCTAAAGAATTTCTAATTCCTTAGCTCTGGCTACCCCTCCTAGGGAATCCCTTAAAAGCCCCCAATATCGTTAGTCGCCTCTTACGTACACCCACCGGAAGAAATGGGGTAGTGCTATTCTAAGCCGACACTACACAGCACAATATGATATCTATATTTGATTTGTTTTATCCATTTATCTGTAAAGATGAATATAATGATAGACTAATATACATTAAACCTAATTTAATAATAATGTTACCTAAAATAATAATAATTTTACCTAAAGTAATAATAATGTTTCCTAAAATATTAATTAATACTTTTGCCTAAAATAATAAGAATTTTATTGTTGTGTTGTTTTAATTTGATACTAATATTTATAATGTTTTTATTTGAGGAGATTTTAATTTTGTGCTGTGTAATGTTTACTACATAGTAATCTAAGTATATTTTTTTGTTTTTAGTATCTACAGCCCTCTTGTGAAATTGCACGTGCCCAACAGGGTCCATATTTATTACTGTACCGTGATTACACTAACTATTTACACACTTATGGTATGCAATAAAAGTTTGAATTGGCCTAGACCTCGCTTTTTTAACATACCCTTTTTATTATATAAATCGATAAAGGACATCAAACTTAACAACTTTGCCTATGGAATGCCTATCTGAAATATTGTAATTTTCAAAATATAATAATAATTAAAAATTGTTGTACCTAGTTCAAACTGAGAATGTATACAATGAGATTCCTTGCTTCAGTGAAAATAAAAAATAAAAAAAAAACATTTGATATATGCTTTTCGCTCTGTAAACAAAAATATAACTTCTTTCTGTATTTTCCAGTTGTATTGATCGTCGTTGAAAAATAATATCATGAAAATAAACCGGTAAGCGAGCGATTGAACTGGAAAGTACCGAAAGAGGTTATGTTTTTGTTTACACCATAGATCAAATGTTTTTTTTTATTTCTTATTTTCACTGAAGCAAAGAATCTAGTTCTATACATTCTCAGTTTGAACTAGGTACGACAATTTTTAATTATCATTTTTTTTTTAAAATTACAATATTTTAGATAGGCATTCCATGGGCAAAGTTTTTGAGTATGATGTTTTTTATCGATTTATAATATAAAAAGGGCATGTTATAAAAGCGAGGTCTAGGCCAATTTATGAATAAGTTCACAAACTAGAACTCGACTACGTAAATATGCACACAACAATGTATAAAACAATAAACTACTAGCAAGTGAGTGTAGTGCAATAAAAAAAGTTAGATACGAAAGTCTAAGTTAGCTTAATAAGCTAAGCTTATCACACTCGCTACACGTTCACTTGTTCCGTACTGTTTGTACCATTCCTCGTAAAAATACTTAGGTACTTATATTTGTAACTTTCAGTGAATACCCGTGTTGTGCCTGAAAATATTAGCCCGTAGCATTAAATACTTTGAAGAAAAGGAGGCATATGAAACAGTTATTCACTTAAAGTTATTAGGTTATGGTAAAAAGGTCTTTTTTAAAACCTATTAGTGCGCGTAATAACGAAGTCGCATTTTAGATTTTCAGATTTTATGTAGATGAATAATAACTATTCAATAGTAGTTAAAACATTTTATTTTATAGAAAACTATCACTAGCTAGTTAGGCTAATAAGTATAATCAGTTCAGGTCATATCAGTTGTACGATGACGTATGTAAGTCAGAAGAAAAAGTAATATAAATTGGTATATAGTTAACGTTGTATACGTAGAAGCACCAGCAATGAAGCTCTGATTATTTCTATCTCGCTCGCACGAAACCAAGAGTCCATAGAGATATAGAGATATAATAACTACTAGTGGGTAACCCTGGCGCGACTGCGTCGCGTCTAATAAAATGAGTTTATTTTGAAATTTTCCGACCAATCACAGCGCAGCTCTTTTGAATTTCTAGTGATTTTTTCTGATTGGCTGGTTTGAAAAAAATCCGACCAATCACAACGCATCTCTGATCGACTAAAGTTTGCGCGCGCTTATGACACTCAAGCAAAATCTATGGGCCAAAATCGAAACTTTGAAATTCTGTAACAATTAACTTAATCCAGTTACATCAGATGTCTGAATTTTGTGCACACTACGGCCGCGAACTGTACAAAACGATACCTGAACCAAATTTATAGCTTTACTCATCGCGTCACAGGCTTCCGGGCAAGAAAGAGGCTTACAGAAATAATATATAAAGATACTACGTAGTCTCAGACCAACTACCTATAGACAGATAACGCGCGGGCACCCTATATGTCTCTCCTTCGCACAATCGGTGTTGACACAAAATCAATTTAGCCTCGCTTGTGGTAATTTGGTAAGGCTTTTCTCATGCTTTCAATAACGACAAACATATAATGTGGTGTATTGCTCCTTCATAGATTTAGAGAAGGCGTATGATAGGGTGGTAAGGAAGTATTTGTGGGAGGTGTTATCCAAGTTCGGCTTGGGGAGCCAACTTATACGTGCATTGGTATCACTCTATGAGGATTCTAGTGCATGTGTAAGAATAAACGGGGAAAACACAGACTGGTTCGGTATCTCTAGGGGTGTCCGACAGGGATGTGTAGCTTCTCCGTGGCTCTTCAACTTGTTCATGGATGACTGTCTGATAGAGTTGCGTGAAAGTGATTATGGACTAAGAATGGGTGGATTCATCATTAAATGCCTCTTGTATGCTGACGATCAAGTGCTACTTGCATCATCGGCAGAAGAGTTGCAAGAGATGATGAATATTGCATGTGAGTCTTTTGTATGAAAGGGAATGAGGGTGAATGTGGATAAGACCAAAACGATGGTTTTTGAGAGACAGGAAGATGTGACAGAATGCATGATTGCGATTGATGGTAAGGATGTGGAACAGGTGAAGGAGTTTGTATATCTGGGAAGTTTGTGGGAGTCATGTTAGAGCGCACACTACTGCGGACTCAAACGCACATAGCAGCGTCTCACTCATATTCCTACATCGCGGAGTGTAAATGTTTTTCGAGTTAAGCATAGATACAAATTATAAGTTGGTACACAGCAGGGTGTACTGGCCAGTATATCTTTGCTGTTCCCACAGTGGTGACCCCTCGATAAGAACACACGCTTCTTTCTACTACATTTCTCGATCTACCCGCAACTTCTATTCCTCGCTTACCTCACCACACCATTCATTCAGCAGAGCATCTACAGGCATGCAATCACCGGCCTCATTGCTCACACTGAATTTGGTAATTGGCCTAGACCTCGCTTTTATAACATACCCTTTTTATATCATAAATCGATAAAGGACATCAAACTAAACAACTTTGCCCATGGAATGCCTATCTAAAATATTGTAATTTTCAAAATAAAATAATAATTAAAAATTGTCGTACCTAGTTCAAACTGAGAATGTATAGAATGAGATTCCTTGCTTCAGTGAAAATAAGAAATAAAAAAAAAAACATTTGATCTATGGTGTAAACAAAAACATAACCCTTTTCGGTATTTTCCAGTTCAATCGCTCGCTTACCGGTTTATTTTCATGATATTATTTTTCAACGACGATGAATAGAACTGGAAAATACCGAAAGAAGTAATATTTTTGTTTACAGAGCGAATAGCATAGATCAAATGTTTTTTTTTATTTCTTATTTTCACTGAAGCAAGGAATCTCATTCTATACATTCTCAGTTTGAACTAGGTACGACAATTTTTGATTATTATAATTTTTTGAAAATTACAATATTTTAGATAGGCATTCCATAGGCAAAGTTGTTTAGTTTGATGTCCTTTATCGATTTATAATATAAAAAGGGTATGTTATAAAAGCGAGGTCTAGGCCAATTGGTTATAGGTACCTCCTAGCTTTGATATCGTCGTATCGACTAGGAGGGGAGTACTGTGGGAGTCATGTTAGAGCGCACACTACTGCGGACTCAAACGCACATAGCAGCGTCTCACTCATATTCCTACATCGCGGAGTGTAAATGTTTTTCGAGTTAAGCATAGATACAAATTATAAGTTGGTACACAGCAGGGTGTACTGGCCAGTATATCTTTGCTGTTTCCACAAGTTTGTTTACAAGGGATGGAAAATGTGATGAAGACATTGAAAGAAGAGTGAAAAAGGGTAAGGCGGTAAATGAAGCAATGAATAGCCTAATGATCAGTTAATCGGTGTCTGAAAAGGCCCGAATGGCTGTGCATGATGCTGTTCTTGTTCCTACAATTATGTATGGAAGCGAATGTTGGGTGTGGCAGAAGAAGCATGAGAGCAGAGTGAATGCAGTAGAGATGAGGTCCCTCAGAAAAATTTGTAATGTTAGATTGTGTGACCGAGTGAGAAATAGTGTTATTCGTGAAAAGTGTGGTGTGAAAGATGATATTGTAAGAAAGATAGAAAAAGGAATGTTGAGATGGTTTGGGCACATAGAGAGGATGGATGATAGAAAATTGGTAAAAGGGATCTATAGAGCCAGTGTGGATGGTAATGTTAGTAGAGGACGACCACGGAGAACACACTTGGACCAAATTGAGAGTGTGCTCAAAAAGGCTGGCGTCCGAAGTATGCTACATATACATCGCTCGGCGCGGCAGACCTTGGATTGGTGTAAGAGCGAAGATGGAAAAGCCCTAGTCCCTTAGTCGACTTCTACGACACCCACGGGAAGAGAAGGGGTAGTGCTATTCTAAGCCGACACTACACAGCGAAACATACATACATATACTTAAAAAGGCAGGCGTCCGAAGTATGAAGAATAAAAGAGCATGTATGAAAAGATTGATGGATGTAAACGAAGCTAGAGAGGTTTGTCAGGATCGTACGAAGTGGCGATCGATAGTCTCTGCCTACCCCAATGGGAATTAATGGCGTGAGTATATGTATGTATGTATGTATATGATGTTACCGAACATATATGGCAAATATCCTCAAATAATAAGTTTATAAATAGATAAAACAATATACCAAACTACAACACATACCTACTAACAATGACTAATCAATAAATAGACAACAATCACCAGATTTTTGAGTTTTCTTCCCAACGAGTACCACCAAAATCTGTACCATGGCTACTCGGTGGGAATAAAAACGTAGTTTAAAAATCATTCTAATAATAAAATAATATTTTTGTTAAAACAAAACAACTCTTTAAATCAAATATTCATTATAATTTAATACACGTTACCTTAGTCAAATTCAACATAGTTTAAATCAACAATCAAAGTTACTGTCTTTGAAGCAATATTTTTTTTAATTGGTTTTGAATACTTTCCTTGTTCATAGTAATTATCTTATTCACATGATGAATTCTTACGTCTATAGGATTATGGAGATTTTGAAGTGGGCAATACCGTTGTTTTTTGTTGTTGAAGGTTATGTTTAGAATTAATCAAAAACACAGGTAAAACGTATAAATAACAGCCTATCTTCTATTGTAAATCTAATAAGGTTCATAAACTGTAAATATATTCCGATTTTTCTGTGATACGCCACTACGAAGTGATTCATCTGGGGCTTTTTACTCGCTTCGATAACTTCAGCCCAAAATTTTTTATTAACCTATTTTTAAAGCACGATCACATAAACAAGGTCTCTGTCCTAAACAAAATCACAACCTACGAGTCCAAAATATGATTTTTTGCACGTATTTGAACAAAATAATCTTAAATCATCAAAGGTAAACAAAGAGCTATGCCCTAAACAAGCTTACTTCCTACGAGTCCAAAATATGATTTGTTTCACGTATTTGCACAATAATATCTAAAATCGATGAAAGTGTTTATTATTTCTCTAACAAGATTGTGGCAAACTGTCCGAAGTGACAGTTTGCCACAATCGAAAAACAGGTTACACCCTAAGGGACAAAAAATCACAGTACTCGCTCTTTCTATCTTTAAGAGTTTTATAATTAGCTATCCTTTTCTTGCTCGTCCTGACGTATTCTTTATCTCTCTAGTTGCGTATGCTCTAAGTACGTAGTAGTTATTGTCTCTATGCAAGAGTCGGATTTTGCTAAGTGCTTATTTATGGTGATATTCGATGAATGTAACGGACTACATTATCATTTTCTATTTGAAAAGAAGACATGTACGTGATCGGACATACTTTTGGCCGATTGTTGTGTATTTATAAATTACTATCCTGCAGAATAGCACTACCCCATTTCTTCCGGTGGGTGTTCGTAAGAGGCGACTAACGGTATTGGGGCTTTTAAGAGATTTTTGGGCGATGCGGTTGGAGACCCATCACCAACAACCTTTATTTTACCATCATTTCCCCACTCAAATTCCAAAAGTGGCTGAGGAATTTTTAATTCCTTAGCTCTGGCTACCCCTTTTAGGGATTTATAGCCGTGAGTATATGTATGTATGTGTATGTATGTATCCTGCATGGCTAGCACGAGCGATACTTTACCGTTACTTTGTTGGTTAGAATGAGATAAAAGTATACGATACTATGTGATATCTAGTGAAAAGGTCGCTCGTGCTTGCTATGCTGGACACAAATACTCGTGGTCGTGGCAGATAGTGCAATAAAACGAGAAAATGAGTGTACACTGTTTATGAGAGATGTCACAAAGTCGCACACACAACCCCGCATTGCATTTTATCGAAAGCCAGGTCGTGATATAAATCACTATTACATAAAAATGTAAACGTGATTTATACTACGACCGTCTGCTGCGAATTTTTGCGTCCATGCTACTACCATTTTTAATAAAATATGACTTCCTAAACGTAGTACTCTCAAGCTACTATTGAATTATTAGTAAATAAATGGCAAGCAGTTATTTAACAAAAAGGAAATTTTCATACGTTTTTCTTCTAAAATCTTTAACTTGAATTTTGGTTAAAGTCTATTTCCGTGACGCTGTATAACATTTTATCTTCATTACTCAACTAGTTTGTATGTTTGTGACGTTCTTGACATTGATTGAATGATATTTTGCTTTTATAAATGTATACTATTAATTTTGGTTGCAGTAGAAACAATAAGCTTTCTTTTGTCGACTGCAGAATAATAGTGTCAGTTTGAAATAGCACAAACCCATTTATTCCCGCGGTCACTTATCTACATATAACAAAAAAAAATACATAACTTAACATAAACGTTCACGCCGTTTATCCCGGAAGGGGTTGGCAGAGGTACCAATACTTCTGAACTCACATGGCAAGCGCCATGTGCAAGGAAAATGTAAAAACATATTGATTTTATTTCTCTTTATTTGTTCTTTTCTACTAATATTTACTAATGAATACATGTGTCTGACAGAGTATTACAATCGTATTGTTCTTTTTAAACTATATGCATTTTATTTTTTCTCAGACTAAGAAATCAAGACTAAATTCACGGAATATCGATTGGAAGCGCTTTTAAATGTCACTTTGGCCTTTACAGCTCATTCTATAACCCAAATCTATACTTAACAGTATATACATATACTCACAGCTATAAATCCCTAAGAGGGGTAGCCAGAAAGAATCAAAAAATTCTTCCGACTCTTTTGGAAGTTAAGTGGGGTAAAGATAGTAAAATAAACGTTTTTGGTGATGAGTCTCCAACTCCAATCCATCTCCAATCACTTCAAAAGCTTCGGTATCCTTAGTCGCCTCTTATGATCACCCACGGGAAGAAATGGGTATTGCTATTTTAAGCCGTAACTACACACTACTAACAGTCTGCACTCTATACACTACATAGTCGACACATATCACTGTTCCCTATTATTGTTCTTGATTTTTTAGTCTGATAGCAAAACTTTACAATACATAGGGTAAAACTACAAAAATCTACAAAATAAATTATATTTCTGAATTTCTATCTACAAGACTCATAAATCTCTTAATGCTTCTTTCCCTTCTTTTTTGCAACAGTTGTCAAAATTGTGGTTAAAGTGGTCATTGCAGTAGTGACAGTCGTCTCTGCCTCGATGGAAGTGTTGTTCAAAATGGCGTCTTCTGGAGCCATCGCGTGTTTACCCTCATCGGGAATACTTATTTGGAACTGTAGTAGTACTACCAAGTATGTCACCATTGTAGCCAGGAGCTGTAAGTATTGGAAAGTGCAGAAACGTTAAGGTGTACCTTTGAATCAGTTCGCCCTTCTCGTTTCCCGTAAGTATCTTTTGCGACTGTCAATCCTTTTGAAATTTGCAAGACACATTGTCGATATCCATGTCATTAAGTTACATACATATACTCACGACTGTAAATCCCTTGAAGGGATAGCCAGAGCCTAAGCCACTTTTGGAAGTTGCGTGGGAAAAGAGTGTGAAATAAAGGCTGTTCGTTATGGGTCTCCAACAGCATCACCCCAAAAATCCCAAGTCCCAATATCGTTAGTCACCTCTTACCTACACCCACCGGAAGAAATGGGGCAGTGCTATTCTAAGCCAACACCACACAGCTAACTTAAGTTAGTTGTCATTAAGTTGTTATCGCTATTATACTTAGTGTTTTTTTTGTATATTGTATACCTTGTGTGCATATAAATTAATGAATGTGTTTCTTTCTTTGTTAATTGTAAATAGTTCTGGCAGCGACAATATGTAATCGACGACGGTCGCAAAACAATGAACTAGAAACTGATTAAATTAATAACTGACTTGGTAATACATGGATCTTATAATTTATTAAGGTCGAAAAACTGCGTTGCGATACTAAAACCTATATGTACCTATATACCTGAAACAATAATAAACTTAACAAAATATATAATGAAATTTATATACTTACAGATTTAAAAAGTTGCCTATTAACATCGAAAAACCCTCCAAGACTTATATGGGAAGTATTCATTTCAGTCGCTCTCAAAAACATGTTCACCTCGGTCTGGGCGTCAATATTCATCCAAGAAAGTTCCACCATCAACAGTTTCTTTTGAAAGTTTGTGCGAACCTGAAGCAAAAAACAGCTTACAAAGCGCCATTGGCACCGAAAAGTTGATACAAATTAATATTTGAAGCCAAATCGATACATATGTCAAAATATTTCATGAGTGGGATCGTCTTGCGAGGCCAGCAGAAGTAATTCAAGGTTAGAAATTAAGGTTAAGGTTGATAAAAACTTTTAGCAATTCTGACTTCACTCGATCACTGAATAAAAAGTTCGATGAATTGACTTTACAAATAAAAAGATGTAATCAATTTATTTCGAATTTAATTACTTTTAATTTTAGTGTTTGGTAATACAATCATCCACCAATTAAGCTCATGCTTAGTGGTAAAGATGTACTTACGTTATGTGAAGCATAATGCGCTTCATCGCAAATGAAAAACAGCAGACAAACACTAAAGCAAGCAGTCAATGCCAGCCCAATATCCTTGATTCCAAACCCATCAGAAATCTGGCTGAGCAGTCCGTAGATGGAAAGGGTGATGATGAGAAAGAGATAGAGACTGATGAAGGTGAAGGTGTAGCAGTTAGCGATTCCAATGTCTCTTGCTAACTTGCTTAGTCGAAGCCATAAAGCTCTGTATTCTGCTACCTTGCCGGCTGGGCCGATGTGACGTAATGCCTGTAGAAAATATTCAGTCATTTTAAAAAGGACTAATGACAATTATTTTTTGTATAAAGACTCGACTCAAGGCTTAAGCGCTCACGCCTTACATCCCCGTCACCTGGTGTTCAAAGTACCCATGTTTTGCTTGGACTGAGTACTCATGTGATAGCAGGCAGGCCTATCGCCGTTTGCTACGAATACTCTGTCACATGACGAAGTAAAACTTAGCCATGTGGGTTTCCTCACGATAATTTAATAATGACAACCATGATAAATTTAATCACAGGTTTGACCTTTGAAAAGACAAATTCGTGTAGACCCATCCCGGGATTTTAATTCACGCCTGTCAGTATTGACGGGAGGTCGTTCTGCTCATTGGACTATTACGGCTGTTATTATATAAAATAATTAACGCAAAGTATAAATGATATTTTCCACATTCAACTTTCAAACGAGGCAGAGGAATTTGTAATTCTGCAGCTCTGGCAATTATTTATTAAGATATGTAGCCGTATGTATATTTGTAAACATTAACTACTTTAATTGAATTCAGCGGCGTAGTTTTCTCTAAGAGTAATGTTCGTATTTTTTCATTGCTTAGAATGATTAGTTAGTTTTACGCGTTGGTGAAAATGGCCAGCATTCTTCTACAAAAACAAAAAAATAATATTATCAAAAACACTTCAAAAACGAGCACGTATGGATGTGAACGAAGTTAGAGAGTTTTGTCAGGACCGTACAAAGTGGCGATTCAATAACCCGTCATGGTTTTCACACTAATTACCTGTTGAAAATCTTCAGCTAACAAATTCGCACAGATGCTTAGTGTCTCGCATAGTAAATACCAGTAGCCTCCAAGTACATAAGTCATAATTTCCAAAAATATATAAGGAATCAATTGCGTCAATTTGAAATGGACCATTGTCACATGGGTCACTATAACGGAGGCTGTAGAGATGATTGGTATCACGATGGCGATAATCAGGGATTTCTTGTACAACTGTAGGGGCAGTGGTCTTCCGGAAAGTTTCTTGTATGCAACCTAAAATTAATAATTGATATAATAGTAGCTCTTTCAAATGAACACATATTTATTATAAGATCATCATCATATCAAGATTTCATCGAATAAACGCAAAAATACATCTCCTAAATGACTAATTAGGTCTGACATTTGATTAGAGAGATGCATAAGGGCCGGCGCTGACTGCCGGCATGGCATGGCAAAGGATTTCGGTACAGATATAGCATTTTTAATCTTATTACCGTGCGTATAGAATTCATTTTGACACAACGATGCCGAGGGAGGCCGCGGTAGGACAGAACGTCGGCATCGTTGTGTCAAAATAAAGTAAAATGAATTCTATACTCATGGTAATAAGATTAAAAATGCTATATCTGTACCGAAATCCTTTGCCATGCCATGCCGGCAGTCAGCGCCGGCCCTAAATTATTGATGCCTTGCCATTTTAATAAGAACCTAATAATATTTAGTTAATCGTTAACTGATTTTAAGTGATTTAATTTTAACTGATTGATCAGGTCTGACATTTGATTAGAGAGACGATAGACATTTATTAGGTAATTGTTACTTTTAAAAAGTGTCTATAAATATTCCAATAAACTTAAAATGAAATCAGGAGGCATGATTTATATTATATCGAATTAGTTTTTGGTTATTATCTGAATAAAGCTTAATACTTTTAAACGAATATATTTACGAATATACTTTCGCTGCGAAGTAATCTTGAAGAAATAACATTATAACATGATTAGGATGTGAATGTGCGAAATAAAAAAATTGCTACCTCAAACTCAACCCACGAATTCAAAACGGTGGCAATTTTCCTGGTTTCATACCAAAGTATTGGAACAACAATGATCGGAAATAAGTAAACTGTAAACAGGTACTCTATCACTGCCTCTTCGAACTTGCCCTCGGATCCGTGGATACGGATCTGTATTTTGTGGAACGACAAGTACATTACGTAGGCAACCAGCGTCACATAGATGACGGCAGAATATAGCATTGCCGGTGACGCTAAATGATATGTGTTCGTCGCCAAAGCCGGCCGGCTCAGCGGAAAAACTCCCATTAATCTTAGTATGGTTAAAACGGGCTTGATATTTTCGTATATAATGTCCCGAGTGATTTCCGGCGCAAGCAAATTGTCCCTCAAAGGAGCCACGGCATTTGGTGACGGTGGCTTCGACAGCGAATTTCTTTTAGGCGCAACATCTAGATATATAGTTTTGTTTTTCGTATCTTTCATCTGAGTTGCGACACCATTTGGTATCGGCATCGAATATATAGGCGGATGCAACATATTACTGTTATACAAGGACATTGTTACAAAACCCGATTGAAAACTTTTCTGAGTGCTCGTTATGAAAGCTTATATCCAACTGCGCTGGTAATGGCGGTAAAATGTGCTGATGTCACTTTAGAAGGGGTGGCGAAGTTCATATTTCACATTTTGACAAGTTGATTGTAGCCACATAAGCGTTTCGGTGCCCTTGAATTAAACTTTCAGAGTATTTTTCATAGCGAGACCTTGCCTTGTCGAAACTTTTCAGATAATGTCTTGTTTATTGTTATCGGTTTATTTCAGTGCCACGTAAAACTATTTATTTATTAGGAATGAGTCTAGGTTACGATATAAAAAAGTTGAGGACTGTTTTTCGGAAATTTGTAAGGATTTTAAAATAAAATGTATTTTACTAAGTGTCCAGTATCAACTATAATTTAAGTCGAACTCTTATAGACGAGGTATGATTATTTTATAAAGAGTTATCTTAATTGATTGCTCCATTGAATTTATCGTAAATTGAATAGAAAGATTTGAGATTTTCAGGTTCGTAATATTTTATTTACTCAGTTTAACATCGTTATAAAATGCCACTGTCTATAGTAGTCGTATTCATACATAAGTCATCCCATGTTGTTATCTATCATTTCTAGCCTCACTGGATGCCTTTGGTTCTTGGTACTGGACAAAACATTTTATTTCTATCCATCAAGCGAAAGTTAAAGAAATTATAATGGAACTTTAATTGCACCAGTTAATTCCACCTTTTTTATATCAAGTTGTCGTTAGGGGATTTAACCATACAATATCTATATATAATCCTATATATAATATAATATTCCTATGGATAACATAGAAAGAAGTACCTACGCAGAACTCATAGAATCTAAATTTATGATTAAAACATTCATGCATAAATACTCACGGCCATCTATGAGTTCCAAAAAAGGGACAACCAGAGCTTGAGAATTAGAAATTCTTTAGCCACTATTGGAAATTAAATGGGATTGTAAAATAAAATTTCTTGAGGTCTTCAACTGCATCGCCCAACAAGCACTTGAAAACCCCATTTTACTCTAAGTCACCTCTTACGACACTCGTGTGAAGGTATGGGGTAGTGCTATTCTAAGCTGATTGATACTTCACGGCCTATAAACAATAAGAAAAATATTTTTTTAAAAATATATAATAATTTCAAGTGCCGATTATAGCTAAAGCAATATTTCTTTAAGATCTTGTCTTTAGGTCAACGTCTACTCAGAATACCTAAGAAAATATAAGCTCACAGCGGAGAACACTGAAAAACTGTTCAGGCTCCAATTATAATGGAGGAAATGCAAATTCTTTCAGAACGACGTTTTGAGTGGAGGTGATGGTACTCAATTTGCATTTTCTAGTTTATTATTTTTCGTTCTTTCAAGTTGTACAAAGTGCCTACTGAAATGTTAAAGAAAATTTTATGTGTATAAACAATACACATCTAGCACAAATTATGGCTCTAGTAAATACGTTTGGTGGTTAAGTGGTTATTACACGCACTGTTTAAAGTGTAGAAAAATAATTGATCGTACAGTGATAAGTTAAATTATACATAGCTTATCCCACTGCTTACTTATTTTGCTTTGCACAGTGCAAACTGCAAACTTGCAAACGTCATTAAAACCCAATCGTTTATGGACAAAGATTAAACATATTGATTATCACTTGGTAGCCTTATGATAATACCCACCGCTTCTCAGGCAATAGTTCTAATTATAATCCTATGTGTCTATCCTTACGGCATTTACGTGGGTATGGTATATAAGGTAGTTTACGGTGCGGAAAAACATCGTGAGGAAACCCACATTACTGAGTTGTACTTAGTCATAACCACAAAAAAATCCTTGCCTTTAAAAACAAAATGACATCTCTGAATATATCCATCTTAAATAAATGGTAGGACTTGAGATCTTGTCACTGTAAATGAAAGCGCGAAATATCGCTTTATGGCCCATAAACGTAAGCAATAAATAAAGCACTTGAGTATTTCGCCAGTGGACAGTGTGTGTGTTACATACATGCATAGAAGAGCTACTGTTTGTGTGCCTATCGAATTGTGGTAGTGTAATAGGGGGCTAAGGTTATACATACGATAGTACAGTATCGAATAGAGTTTAAGATAAGGTTGTGACTCTATCCACACCTTGATGGAAATAGCTTCTTTTTGTTAAATGCCATGAAAGGTTAGTTTTAGTCCAATAATTTAGTATCTAAAAACCAATTTGGTAACAGGCGCCTTGTGCATAAAGGGTTCCGCAATATTACAAATAATAATGGCAAAAACGTGTCGGCGGTATGGCAGCCCCCTTAAATAATATTTATTTTAAAAGTTGATAATATATAGTTTATAATCTGTGGGTGTTATATATTGTATTCGCTCTGCCTACAACGATCATCATCGAGCAAAAGTTACCAAACAATTTTCGTAAATAAATGTTTAATGAATTGACGCCTTGCTGTTAGTTTGTAAACTTTGAGCAATCCTAATAAAAATACTAAATTAAAACTAATTAAAGAAACATTGTTGCATGAAGTGGTCATTGGATTATTCTATATGTATTTTGTTTTGCGTAAGATATGTAGTATCATACATAAATTTAGATATAAATAAATGTATACATACTCAAATATAAAACACTGAGATCTATTTTAAATCCAAATATTTTATCTTCTTCCCAATAAGTCCTTTATCAGTGAAAAAGTGTGTAAGCCAGAGCAATTTGGCGTTCAAGGAGGTTGTAACTAGGCCTGATGAGTTCCTAATACGGTAAGCGTGTAAAAACCATTTTCATTTTCAATATATTTGGTCTGCGGCCCGCCGTGGTTCCAGGTGGATATTGAATATAAACCACTATTGATTTTCAATTCGCGTCGCGGGAATTTTCAATCTCTTTGATGGCAGCGGTTTATTGAGCTTATAAAGATAATCTGCCACGATAACCGTTTTGGCTGGGTTTTTGTAAAATTATTCATAACCAGCCTTTTCAACCAATTTTAATTAACTTTGAAATTATATTTTTCGGCTCATTTTTTGGATAATGACTTTTGTCGCGTATTGTTTTACCGGGTATATTAATTGATGTAATTGATCAATGACTATTCAAAGGGGGCTAAACCATTATAGATTCAGTAGTGTACAGATAAAGGGTAGATTTTCATTGTGTGCATCTCATCAAATTTTTAGACAGTATCTGTTAAATTTTGGTTGTGTTTTGGGTAATGCGGTTGGAGACCCATCACCAAAAACGTTTACTTTACAATCATTTCCCCACTCAACTTCCAAAAGTTACTGTGGAATTTATTATTTAAAAGGTCTTGCTACCCCGTTTAGGGGTTTAAATCGTGAGTTTTTATATTTTTTTGCTTTGATTGAGATCGAATGTGGTGTGTTGTGTTATTTAGAAAAATAAGTGATTTTGTATAATTTATATAATTTTGTATAGATTTATTGACATTTTGTATAATTTTGTATAGGTTTAATGACATTTTTAATTGACTTGATAATGTACTTTTCGAAAATTTACACGCCATTTGGCAGAGCAAGTAAAGGGCTGACATATTTTATGAAATGAACATCATTTGTAACTCTTGTTCTTGTGAATAAATCATTTTTATTTTTTATCTGTTGCTTCTTTCAAAGTGTTTGATGAAACCTTGTTTCTTGGTTTCATTGGAGTTTTAGTAGCTTGTAATAAAAGTTGTTTATCGCTTTCCTGTCAAAACTCCTATGAGCTAAGAGATGAGATGGCTCTTTGATGTCTGTAACAAGTTTATTCGATGCTTAGTTGATTGACATTACCAATATTCAATCAATACTTGTGTGCAATTTTCAATCTACTGCTTCTATATCTATATTTATAAGATATTTCCATACATACATATCTATATATAATCACGGCTATAAATTCCTAGATGGGGTAGCCGGAGCTAAGGAATTAGAAATTACTCAGCCACTTTTGGAAAGTTAAGTGGGAAAAAGATGGTAAAATAAAGGTTGTTGGTGATGGGTCTCCAGCCTCATCGCCCAAAAATCCCTTAAAAGCCCGTTAGTCGCCTCTTACGTACACCCACCGGAAGGAATGGGGTAGTGCTATTCTAAGCCGACACTACACTGCTAAGATATTTCCATATAAGTAAAATTTATGAAAACAAAAAAACTAAATTCAGATTAAATTAAAAAAAGTGAGCTTACTGCTTAAAACTTTGAGGGTATATTCTTTTAGTGCCGGATTATGCCTGTATAAGGGAGCAGGCTAGGCTTATCACCACTTTGTATAAATACACTGCAACATAATTATGTATAATTCAGGAAGATGGATGCCGCCAGGTGTGCTCCCATGTCGTTAATAACTTTAATAAAAAGTAATCTATAGATATAATTGTCGGTATGAGAAAGATCCAGACATCCAACCGATGCCTTCTGAATATCGGTGACGTTTCTCTTCCCACACACAATTATAACAGTTTACATTGTGGCGCATTTACAATAAAACCCATTTTGACCACAATAATTCTTAGAAAATATATGAAAAAAGAAAATAAGTACTTACATTACAAATGACCTTAGAAAAGTGGTTTCAGCCCGTTCACGTAATCAAAGAAACCAATTTATCTAGGCATCCGATCAGAGCATAAGAATAATTTAATTTGCATTAGGTTATATCAGACCTTTCTTATAAAAAAAAGCAATTATAAATCCATTCCTAGAAGCTAACGTGTTATGAAGCACTGGATAAAGGAATCGGGGCTATTGCTTATTTATTAAGGTTACATATACTCACGGCTATAGATTCCAAAAGGGGGTCGCCAGAGCATCAGAGCTAGAAACTTTTCAGCTACATTTGGAAGTTGAAAGGGGAGACGATGGTAGAAATAAAGTATCGTTGGTGATGGGTTTCCAACATTATCGCCCAAAAACCACTTAAACAAGCCCCATACCCTAAATAGCCTCTTACGACACCCGTGGGTAGTAACGGCTAATAACAGGCATTACACGGCAGAACTACTAAAAGTGGGCCGAAAACATTTAATCTCTTCTAACATCTTGTCCCCTATCAACTTCCAAACATGGCTGAGGAGTTTGTAGCTCTATAGAAAAAGTTAATATGATGGTGGGTTGCTAAGTGTGTTGCCAAATGTTCTTTCATGCCCTTAGTCCCGTTTTGCCAACTGCAGATACGAGTAAATTTGCGTTGTTTACTCATAATCCCGCCATTAACTCTCTTTGGGTTTACTACCCCATATATATTCCGGTATCATATTAGCTATGCACGTTCTGCCAAACCTTCAACGAAGTTATTTTATTTTTCTCACCTCTATCTTCTTCATTTGTTAAAACGATTTATTTTTGGTATTCTAACGTTTTGCGGCAATGTAAAGTTACTCTGGAGTATTACTTACTCTTATAAAGAAAGAAATAAATAATATATTACAATAAATGTCGTAAACAGTGATTGTCAAAGCACATTTTCATTCACAATTAAAACCATTATTTATTGTAACTAAAACTATTCAGTTGCTGTAACATTCAAAAGATTAAGTTATTTGATATGCTCAATGTCTTCAATATATTTTTAACGCTTCATTTAAACACAAAGTTGATAAATTGAGTATTTAGAATTTTTCAGTAGCTGTATTTCAATATTGTCTAAGATTTTTTTTCTTGATGATAGCACACAGAATTCCAAAATAGGTACGATTTTAATAACTTAATTTGAGATAATTTTGAGAAGCCACGACACAAAAAGATAAATTAGTTAAAAATTGTTGGTGATGGTATACCAACCCTTTTTTTTTTTTTTTTTCGTGGGGAAATTCTCATGGATCCGACGTCACCCGGCGGGGTGACGAAGGTATGTCGGACTCTTACCGACTAAAACCCCACGGTGGCCACCTATGGTACACATGTGTGGAGTCCGTGGCAACATCCACAGACTCCACGCACCTGCTGCAAAAAGCAGCCCATCTCGGAGGACTTAAAGTCCCCCACTCCTCCTTGTGCTTCCTCAGCACTGCAGGCGTTTGGGCCACAAGTTCCAAACGCCCACCCCCTCGAGGTTCTCCTTGCGGAGTAGCAGACTGCAACCCGCCGGTCGCAGCCCACCACCTCACGGATTTTTTTAACGAGGTTTTGTCCTCGGATTTTTGCGGATGAGATGAAGAGATGATCAGGGTGAATTGGCGACGGATGAAAGTAGCATGAAACGGGTATGGAAGAATTATTTTGAGGGACTGTTTGAAAAAGAGGATGCATCCATTTCTTCGCCAATCGACAGTAATGTTGATTGGAACGAAGAGATGGGTGATTTCAGTGACAGTGAGATTAGTATGGAAGAAATAATGAAAGCAATGAAAAGTATGAAAGTAGGGAAGGCGGCAGGGTATGATAGGATTACTATCGAAATGCTGAGGGCTGGTAAAGGGTTGGTGGCTTCTTGGTTGTACTTCCTTTTCCAAAAATGCTGGTCGAGTGGCAAAGTTCCTCGAGACTGGTGCAAGGCGGTGATTGTGCCTCTATATAAAGGAAAGGGGTCACACCAAGAGGCTAAAAACTACCGCGGCATCAGCTTACTCAGCATTGTTGGTAAATTGTATGCTAAGGTACTGATTGAAAGAGTAATGAATGAAACTGATGAGAAAATATGGGATGTGCAAGCGGGATTTAGGAAAGGAATCGGATGTATGGATCAAATCTTCTCTCTAAGGAGCATCACTGAAAAGTTCTTAGCTAAGAACCAAAAGGTGTATTGCTCCTTCATTGATTTAGAGAAGGCGTATGATAGGGTGGTAAGAAAGTGTTTATGGGAGGTGTTATCCAAGTTCGGTTTGGGGAGTCAACTTATACGTGCATTGGTATCACTCTATGAGGATTCTAGTGCATGTGTAAGAGTAAACAGGGAAAACACTGACTGGTTCGGAATCTCTAGGGGTGTCCGACAGGGATGTGTAGCTTCTCCGTGGCTCTTCAATTTGTTCATGGATGACTGTTTGACAGAGTTGCGTGAAAGTGATTATGGACTAAGGATGGGTGGATTCATCATTAAATGCCTCTTGTATGCTGACGATCAAGTGCTACTTGCATCATCGGCAGAAGAGTTGCAAGAGATGATGAATATTGCATGTGAGTCTTTTGTAAGAAAGGGAATGAGGGTGAATGTGGATAAGACCAAAACGATGGTTTTTGAGAGACAGGAAGATGTGACAGAATGCGCGATTGCGATTGATGGTAAGGATGTGGAACAGGTGAAGGAGTTTGTATATCTGGGAAGTTTGTTTACAAGGGATGGAAAATGTGATGAAGACATTGAAAGAAGAGTGAAAAAGGGTAATGCGGTAAATGGAGCAATGAATAGCCTAATGATCAGTCAATCGGTGTCTGAAAAGGCCCGAATGGCTGTGCATGATGCTGTTCTTGTTCCCACAATTATGTATGGAAGCGAATGTTGGGTGTGGCAGAAGAAGCATGAGAGCAGAGTGAATGCAGTAGAGATGAGGTCCCTCAGAAAAATTTGTAATGTTAGATTGTTTGACCGAGTGAGAAATAGCGTTATTCGTGAAAAGTGTGGTGTGAAAGATGATATTGTAAGAAAGATAGAAAAAGGAATGTTGAGATGGTTTGGGCACATAGAGAGGATGGATGATAGAAAATTGGTAAAAGGGATCTATAGAGCTAGTGTGGATGGTAATGTTAGTAGAGGACGACCACGGAGAACACACTTGGACCAAATTGAGAGTGTGCTCAAAAAGGCTGGCGTCCGAAGTATGAAGAATAAAAGAGCATGTATGAAAAGATTGATGGATGTAAACGAAGCTAGAGAGGTTTGTCAGGATCGTACGAAGTGGCGATCGATAGTCTCTACCTACCCCAATGGGAACTAATGGCGTGAGTATATGTATGTATGTATTTTTGCGGAAGGTTTACTCCTCTTCCGATTTTTTATAGAGGTTTACTCCTCGCGGTCAAGCCTACGCCGCGGCAAGACCCTCGGCCCGGGAAGTGCAAGACTGCCAGGGTTACGAGTTCTCTTGATTTTTTAACGAGGTTTTCTCCTCACCCAGTCCGCTTACTCCTCACTCTGAAAACAGAGGAGAGAAGCGGACCCTTGGTGCATTGGCTTCACCCCGGTTGACCAGCCCGGGGCTACTGAGCCCCCAAGCCACGACAAGGCTGCACCGTGTGGGGGATGGTATTCCAACCCTACCTCTTTATGCTAGAATTACTAATGAAATCCTGAACTCTTGATTGCCTTGAATTAACTCTTAGAAACGATTATCTTAATAGTGGCTTTTTTTCTTCAATGCGGCAGGTTTTTTTTTTACATAACATTCAAATTTCTAAATTAATTTTTAAGTATAGTCAGATACAATCAATCCCTACAAAAAGTAATTGCACAATTAAAACTCATATAAACCAGCAAGCAAGTATGCCATAAAGAGTATTGACAATATCAAAGTGGAAACAGCGGTTTTAAAAGGATTAATAGTTTGAAAGCTGAAAGTTTCACTCTTAACATATTTTAACATAATAATATTTTGATGTTATTTGTTTGACTCCCGGTTTTTGGGAATGCCATTGAACATACTTCAAACAAACTTCTCAAACTAAAGCTACTTGTAGCAAGTCACCATGCAATTGCAATAAATATGATTTATAACATAACATAACATAAACGTTCACGCCGTTTATCCCCGAAGGGGTTGGCAGAGGTACCAATACTCCTGAACTCACATGGCAAGCGCCATCTAGTTTCCTGAGAAGGTACCCACGTTTTGCTTAGGCAGTGTACTCACGTGATAGGGGGCGGGCCTATCGCCGTTTTGTACGAATACACTGTCACATGACTAAGTACAACTCAGCCATGATAAATTAACCACACATATGACTTTAGAAAAGACAAATCCCACCAAAAACATTAAATGTAAAAAAATGCCAAGTCTCTCGATGCAGTTTTTCCATGTTAAAAAGTTTTGAGATCTCATAGAAGCCAAGTCCTATTCAAAATATTTCGTAGTTATAAATCAACATTTAGTAATTGTATCAATAGTTTTCTTTATATTATAATTATAGTGACTTGGCAATAAGCACAAGAAGAAACAAATAAAACGGCATACCCGTATTTGGAGGAGTTGAAAGTTACACACACCGCATGCGTAAACATTAATATCAGAAAATTAATTTTCTTTTGGTTTATCCGTGTCGTCCCAACCGAATTTCGGCAACGGCAGTCAGTCTTAGTGCACTCTCGATTCATTTACTTTTATAAAGCGATGGCCCGTAAGGTATTCTTAATTATTGTATTGGAGCATGTAGTCGGTAGTGACCATCATGATTCACACATAACAAATAATCTGATCACTGGTCTCGTCAGTAACATTTGCATATAATTCCAGGCAGCAAGCAGCTTTTAATTTGTGCTCCTTGCCAAGTCACTATAATTATAATATAAAGAAAACTATTGATACAATTACTAAATGTTGATTCATAACTACGAAATATTTTAAATAGGACTTGGCTTCTATGAGATCTCAAAACTTTTTAAGATGGAAAAACTGCATCGAGAGACTTGGCATTTTTTTACATTTAATGTTTTTGGTGGGATCTCATTTATTTTTTGTAATGCATTTCTTTCTTTTACTTTTAGGTGACCTCACAATTTCTTGGACGTCAGCTACTGCTTTGCTTAGAACCCATTCTCTATCTCTATCTCTTCTGTTTCTTCTCTGAGGCTTCGTTACTTCTAAGGTAGACAAGTCTGGGCGATATATACTTCGGAGTCGATTATATTCAGCTATTGCTGTCTCCTGAGCTTTGATACTACTAAAATTCACATTTATTAAATGTAATCCACCCAAACTAGTCACTCTTGAAAGGGCCACGTATGCTTGTTTGACGACTGAAAACTCCCATACATGCTGTATGACAACGAATGAAATAAACACAACCCATCTCCAGGAATAGAGATAACTCTGTGTGGACAAAGGTCGCCATTTATGTACAATATTTCACGTTCCATTACACTATATTTACAATTACTTCTATAACAATAGGGCTTAAACTTATATAAATATATGCAAACTAAATAGAACTAAACTAACTAACAAATAACTAACTAAATAAATATATATCTACTAACTTACAAACGATAACTAAACTAAACTAAATAACACGTAAAGTTCTCCGAATATCAATTATCACTACAATATTTTTTAGTTTCGAAATGGGTTTTCATAGACAGATGGCGCTATCAAATGAAAATTATCGAATTATTTTGAAGTACCTACTACTTACACTGCGCTTTGTAACGCAACCATAGCGCGATTCAGACAGGTACAACGCCATCTATCGAGCGCGCATACAATATTTATCGCAATACAATGGAGTTTTAGCTTTATTAATTTAATGAACTTTATGTATTAATTTGTATTAATGATAGTCTATGTATTACATTTATATTATTCTTTTCTATTCTATGTATGTATTCATCCAATTGAATAGGTACTTGAACAACGAACAAAGTTAACAATGCAGTCAAAATCCATACATAATGTTCTTGCCAAACCGCAAATATAAAATTGTTTTCTATGACATATAATTTTTTAATGTTTTTATAATTTTTCCTTTATATGTGGCTAATGACCTATCTTGGTGCAAAATTTGAAGTTTCTAAGTCTGCTAGAAGTACCTTAGATTTTTGATGATCTGTCAGTGAGTCAGTGAGTGACAAAATGGTGTAACTTTGATCGACCGTAACTCCTAAACTATTATTTCCTTTGGCGTGTAATTTCGAACTTAAGCTTGTTCCAATGTCTACTATTATTCACCGAAAACCTAAACTCCTAGTTTTGTCCACGTCGAAGATAAAGGGGGGGCGAAACAGCCGCGAAACGCTTCGAGAAAAGATGGTACGGCCGTGCCCGTTTTGCTCGAGACTTGGCAGGGGCACTGCCGTGCCCCCAGATTGGTGTAGGCCCGTCCCAGGATTGGAACTCACGCCCTTCTGTTTTTCGGGCGGGTGTTCTACCCACTGGACTATCATGTCGTTAAATATGATTTATGTAACATCAATTTCGTTGTTTAGCAGTATTCTATACTTATACGCACTTAAACAAGCGAGGAATCATAAAACGAAGGTAAATATTCCTGGATCGTGTAAAGCCGTGTCCGAACATCAAAACAACAGTACGATATGATCGCTATAAAAGATTTTGTTTCTTATTACTTATTGCGGGAAATCCGTAGCTTTTGAGCGCTGTAACTTATCAGTGATGTCGATCAAACAATCGGAGTCATATTGGAGCTAATACAAGCTTATAAAAGTATTAGAAACCAATCCGGAAATACGTTTAATAAAATCAAACAGAAAATTATATTTTAGTCATTTATTTGTTTTGTGTGACTCGCTAATGGGTTGATGTTTTATAGCCATCTTTCGGTAACTTAGTAGAATAGCATATTATTGAAAGCAAAGATTTTGAAGGATAATTGTGTTTTTTTATCATTTAATTCCGAAATACCTTTTGTAGGGGGTTGTGATAATAACTCTCTTCCATTTTCCGACAACATATGCTTTACGTAATGCTCTTAATATATGTACATATGCTTACCACTATTATCCCAAAAAAGGAGAGTAACGCTTCTAAATCCACTTCTGAACAGCCGATTTCAGCAAAAGAGAATTAAATATAATGATCCAGCAGGTGCAAGCCCCAGACCCCTTAATGGCCTTGTACAACAATGTCGAGAATACATAAAAAAGAGGAGAGTAAGGCTTCTAAATCCACTTCTGAACTAATAAATAACACTTGTAAAACTATCATAAATCAAAAAAATATGTTAGGAAATATAATAACTAAGTTACGGTAAAGAATTTAGATAACATGTCTTTAGTTTAGCTTTGAACCTAAAGGTTATGGTCGCTTCTAATTTCCTCTGGTAAACTATAAAGTAAGTAAGGAAGTGCTATTCATAACCGTGTCGGCTGCACGCCTTAAAAACCTGGATTTTAACTCGCGATAGATAAAATCGATAACTTGCAGAGTAGGAGGTGCTCCAACATCGGATAAACTTAAATCACTTGTAGATATGTAAAAAGTTTTGTGCTTTACAAAATTCTTATTGCTTTTCTAATTTAAGAGGTCGCGATCGTAGGACGATCTAGGGATTTATAGCCTTGAGTGTATGTGTGTATGTAAGTAACTTGAATTACTTGGCAGCATTTTTTTAAGTCTGCGGACATGACTAATAAGAACATATTTTCGTTAGTTCATTAGTTTTGGACTTTCTCACATTCATACTCATAACAATTAATTACTTTCTAGACCCAAAGGTGTGCTAAGCAGTGAGGAGAAAGACAGTCAAGCATGACTTAATTTCAAGGGTTTCTTGGTGGAACTAGGGGCACCCCAGAAATTGGCTACCTTTTGTCACAGAATAGATTTTTTCATGGGATAAATTAAAAAGCTCTCAATATATCTTTAAGAAGTCTCACGTCTTGGAATATTAAAAAACCGAAATCAAATCAAAAGACACATAAATAAATTTGAACTGAAAGTTATTCGTATGTCTTTTGATTTGATTTAATATTACCATCTTTTCCCCAATCAACTTCCAAAAGTGGCAGAGGAATTTTTCATTCCAAAGCTCTGGCTACCCCGTTAAGGGATTTATAGCCGTGAGTATATGTATGTATATGTATGTTGATTTAATATTGAGTAATATTTTTTCGAAATGTTATTTTACTCTACTATTAATTAGTCTTTGGTCCTAAATTAAGGCAGGCGACAGCTGGTGATCGAATTGCAAGCTTTTAAATATATAGTTACAGGCATTCGAAATTTAATCTTGCGTTTCATTTTCGAACTTAAAACAATCCGAATTTGATTTGCCGAGTTATCTCTAAGATTTCGGAAGTGTCGAAGTGCTTGTTTTTCAATTTGGAGTTGTCGAAACTGTCTAAAGAACTTATGTTGTGTCGAGTTATGTGGAGTAAAGTGTTGCCAGCTGAGGACTAAGTGCGACTTTAAATCTAAATTTTCGCGTCGTTTAAGTTGTATTTATAACCAAGCTTTAGAGTGCATAGACAATGCATTGCTCTTAAGATAACTGAGGTTATATTAATCTTTTGAACGTCCTTGGCTTTATAGTGAGATTTATTTAATTGGACTTGTTTTACTTATGACGTGTTTTATTTTATTTTATAATTTATTGTAATGTTACACCTGTATGAAATTAATTTACTTAATTGAAACCGTCCTAAAGATTGTTTAAAATTTAATCTCGCCTGTATTTTAACTGAACTGGACTTGACCTACCGGACGTTCCACAATTGAACAGCCTGTACTGTGAAAGAGGACGAGTAGAAATTAGTGGAATGCGAAGGAATGCTTAAGAGAAAGTTATTACAGGAGCAAAGATTTAGATCGTGAGTAGAAAAGAGAAATTGAAATCGTTAATTTAGATGACACGGGGTGGAGTGTCAAGGAATGTGCGTTTCGGCGGAGGCGAATGGGAAGCCACTTAAGTTTATTACGATATTCGGACACATGATCGTTTTTACACAAACCAAGTGTAAATTGGATGCAAAGATTTTGAAGGCGCTCGAGTTATACTCTTTTTCTGAAGGCACATTCTTATTAATATTATCTTAGTAGTAATGTTATATGTTACTTACATATGTATATTTTGTTCACTTAGATCAAACAGAAAATGATTCCAAGTGTGAAGAATAAAAGGGTATGTGTGTCGTCAACGTTCTATATTCGAATTTGCTGCCAAATGGTAATTCGCTCGCTCAACCAATCAGCAACGCCCAATGCAAAGGCATGCCAGTGAGAGTTTACTATTGGACACCGCGAGGAGTGTAATGGCTGCTTCACGTGTGTTGCAGCGATTCAAATTGCCGACGAGAAAATTTAATATTTTAAAGAACTTTTCAATATTTTCGTACTATTTGTGTTACGCTAATGTCTGTGCAAGAACCATTACCTCGAGCGTGCGTGTGTGTTGCTGAATATCACGTCCCCAGCTGGGTCGACCGCCGCGTGGTGTGAAGCATACCTATCGTTTGTTGCCAATATCCACGTAAGTAATTTAAGGAAAGGCCATGTTCCATTAAACAAGAACTTAAATAATAAAAGGCTCTGTTTAACGATGATTCTGCATCACTTACGGAATTAACTTGGGAGTAGAGACATAGATCATCCGCGTATTGTGAAATATTGCAAAATTGTTAACTACCTGTTCCAAATTAGTAAATATAATAAAATATAAGTATAAAGGCTGTAAAGAATAGGGCTAAGAACAGAACCTTGGGGTAGGCCCTTCCAAACAGATCTAGGGCAATTATCAGAGTCCCTACCGCGGACAGTATAAGTAGACAGAAATTTATTATCCTCACTGGGATATTCAGTTGTTGCAGCTTTTGCCTGAACACCGGAAGAAGAACATTATCATAGGCCGCAGTTGTGTCTAAGAAGGCACCAACAAGGTATTCCTTTCTGCAAAAAGATGATCTAATAGCCGTGGTAAGGATTGAGATGCTGTCTAAAGCGCCCATACCCTTTCTAAAAACATATTGCGACTCTGCTAATATGTGTCAATTTTCAACAAACCACTCCAAGCGGTTTTTTATTAAGCGCTCCAATACTTTCAAAAGAGCGGATGACAAAGCTATTGGACGATATGAAGAAGATAGTAATGGGTCCTTGCCAAATTTGAGTTGGGGGATAACAATTTGAGTCTTCCAATCTGACAGGATAACACCAGAGAAAAAAAGTGATTGACAAGATTTAAGAAGATATTTTTAGTGATCTCCCCAGAACGTGAGAGGAAGGAGTAAGAAATCCCATACACAGGAGCTGACTCCCTTAAACCACTCAAAGCACGATCCAGCTCTTGTGATGTAAAAGAGGCATCCATAGGGTCATGTGATGAAAAATTAAAGGGGGATGGTAGCATATTTAGTGTGGGGACAGATGGGGGAGCTAACTTGCTCACAAAATTCTCAAACCACACTGAAGAATCATTAGATGACAAATCACAGGGGGACTGGGATAGCCTATATTTTTCTAATTCTTTCCAAACCCTTGACGGTGGAGTCCTAGGTGAAAGAGATTGGCTTTGCCACCCGCTATGTTTCTTTTGAGAGAGCATACGTTTGCTATGTGCTGCGAATTTTTAAAAATTTAAATAAGATTCTAAGGTCATCAAGTAAAGATTGACATGTTAAATAACTGTTCTGCCACTTTTCTGTCATTCACTGCTTTAGTACAGGCTTTATCCCACCAAGGAGGAGAGGAGTATTTACGGTGAGAATTTTTAAGCGGCAAAGTTTCATCAGCAGCGGAAATTATATTTGCGACAAAATGTTCATGAACAGGAATAACATTATCAGGGGAAACTTCTGGGACCGAAGCCATTTTGGATTCAACGGCTCCATTATAAGCTAACCAGTAGGGTCTATTAAGTTGGTACTTAAGAATTGGGTCGGGGTTTACAGATGGTGGCATGGGAGATGAGTAAGAGATTAGAATGGGAAGATGATCGCTACCGTGTGTATCATGAATAGTGATCCAAGACAATAATAATGCAAGCGAAGGAGAACACAATGTAAGATCAACAGCACTTTTTCGATTTTGTAAAGGGCTAACTCTGCGGGTAGGGGATCCGTCGTTCAAAAGGCAAACATTCTTTAAGAGAGGTTGAGGTTGCATCGCAGTAATAACTGCCCCACATCGCAGTAATAAATCCCCCATTATAATAAAAGGAGTATCAATGGCAGAGATTATAGATTGCAGCTCAGAACCTAACATGTGGGTGGCAGAGCCAGAAGGAATGTACAGGGATACAATAGAAAAATTCATAACCTTTGCTGCTATTATATTTAAATTAGAACTATGGGGGATCATTGAAAAGGGCAAATTTCTATTAATTAATAGTGCGCAACCACCATATCCATCATCCCTGTCATCACGCAAATCCAGAAACCCTAAAATGGGAATCCGGGACCAGCCATGTCTCCGAGACGGCCAGAACCATGGGACCAAAGTGCTGCACTAAACGGGAAATTTCACATTTTTTAGGACGGAGACTTTGAGCGTTCCATTGAAGAAGTCTAAGAGAAGGAAAGGAGATAGAGAGGTAAGTAAAGTGGCAACGTTGTCCGGTATAAACTCGTCACACTTGCTAAACAAGTTGACGAGTGTGGAAATAAGGAGTTCTATCAAGGTCTCATTGGTTGAAAGTAAGAAATAGAGTCTTGAGACATAGCTAACTTTATGTCTCTTTGTCTTTTTTGTTCAGGACAGTTCTTGTCAGTTGCTGAGTGGCTACCTGAACAGTATACAAAAGCTATTTCATTGGTCTGGCAACTATCACCTGGGTGATTATGACTGCACTTAAAACAACTTGGTTGGGACCTACACTGGGATTTAAAATGGCCAGATCTACAGCGATTCAGACATTGAATAGTGGGGAGCTGGTAAAGATCAACAGGCAGAGATGTATTGTAGCAAAATACATATTTGGGAAGAAATTGGCCATGATAAGCATAGATCGGATAATCGGATGCATTTTTACCTAAACTTATTTTTTGGCTAAGAAAATATGGAGACGGCTTCTTTTTTCAGAATTGTCTTTTTCAATGTCGGGATTCGAAATAAATCAGGGATTTTGAACTAATCGGATATAAAACAAATTACGAATTTACCAGTTAGTTGGTTGCCTACCTATCAAATTATAATATTAATTTATAAAATCTATATTTTTTTTATAAAATAACTAGCCACAAAGCTTCGAACATCATAATTCATAATGGATATTCGCAAGCATCTGCACTTAAACTGAATTTTAAACGTCGATGCAAATATGTATTAAGTATTTGAAAGGTGAAAGAAAAAGGGTAGCATGTGCTAAAAAAAGACAAAAATACATTATTTTTTTATTAAATTTTAGTAAATGTGCAGCTAAGTGCACAACAAGCTTTACAATGTTATTCAAATATTGTTCTCAACGCAAATAATTACGGCTCCTCATTTAAAAACCTTTATTTGAGTGTGCATTCAATTATATTTATAACCAAAACGCTAACGGTATTCATCCCGAAACATTGGGTTTTTTTCCATACAAGTAATGTACATACAAATAATATATTGTAATAGAAAACACTACAAACGTAATGAAAATACATTTAATTCTAAATTCCGAACATTAAATGCTTCAATTCCGAAATCCCGAAATCTTTACGATAAAGAAGTGCTTTCCATACTAAGCCGCCGGTCAACTTTAGGTAAATATGCATCCGATTATCCGATCTATGATGATAAGTTATGACAACTGATTGAGTTGGAACCCAAGAAGGAGAACCATCATTAATGACTTTTCTGCTTAATCGGCGGGCTTTCAAAACTTTACCACAACCTGCAGGTAACTGAATATTTTCTACAAATTCCGTAATGCTCCATTCAGAGGGAACACCACGAACCAATCCCATTTTCATAATATTAAAAGGAGGAATGTGAGCCTTGAAATTATTAACCTCGAGAATGGGGTTAGTCAGGAACTCATTGGCAGCTTTAGCAGTACTAAATTGTATGGAGACTCTATTACTCTACTAACAATTACTCTTTCTTTCTCTACTTACTCTATTAACAATATTTTTTAACCGACTTCAAAAAAGGAGGTTCTCAGTTCGATTGTTTGTATGTATGTATGTATGTATGTATGTATGTATGTATGTATGTATGTATGTATAATTGTCCGCGATTATCTCGAGTTTGGCTTAAGCTATTTGGATGCGGTTTTCAGGACAGTATTCGTTACATTTAGGAGAAGGTTTTAGTGCCTTAACCGACCAAAAAAAGAAAGGAGGTTCTGTGTTTGACCTGTATGTATGTCTGTTGGTCCGCGATTATAACCGACTTCATTAACCGACTTCAAAAAAAGAGGTTCTCAGTTCGATTGTTTGTATGTATGTATGTTTGTATGTATGTATGTATGTATAATTGTCCGCGATTATCTCGAGTTTGGCTTAAGCTATTTGGATGCGGTTTTCAGGACAGTATTCGTTACATTTAGGAGAAGGTTTTAGTGCCTTAACCAACCAAAAAAGAAAGGAGGTTCTGTGTTTGACCTGTATGTATGTCTGTTGGTCCGCGATTATCTCACGTTTGGCTTAAGCTATTTGGATGCGGTTTTCAGAAAAGTATTCGTTACATTTAGGAGAAGGTTTTAGTGCCTTGACCGACCAAAAAAAGAAAGGAGGTTCTGTGTTTGACCTGTATGTATGTGTGTTGGTCCGCGATTATCTCACGTTTGGCTTAAGCTATTTGGATGCGGTTTTCAGAAAAGTATTCGTTACATTTAGAAGATGGGTTAAAAGTTCTTTAACCGACTCGAAAAAAGGGAGGTTTCTTAGTTTGAAATATAGGTATGTATGTAAAGTTATCAATACTAGACAGAAATTTATCAATATATGTTAATAAAGTTTTTTTATTAGTAATAAACAGAGTTACTAAATTATTGAACAAAAAAGTATATAAAAACATGAATAAATTACTCTTTATTATATTAAAGAAAAAAATATATATTGCAACATCATGTTTTTCATCCTGGTCATTTCAATCAAGGCACTTTCGTCATGGGGAATTTCGCGCTTTCGGAATGGTCTTAACCATTTAAGTAATTTCTTTGAATCTATATCACTTAAAGCCATCTCATCAAGGGATTTTACTCGACTCAACGCTACATATATATAAGAGTGTTTCTTCGCATTTGTGATAGGTGAACTTCTCTTTGCTCATCTATTTCGGCAGCAAGAGCAGCACGCTAACGATCTCTCTCATTCTGAAGGGCAAGCACGAGTTATCGACACGATAACGGTTAGAATGAGATGGCAGTATACGATACTAAGTAAGTGCGTAAAAGATGGCTGCTTTATCCCACGCGATAACTAGTTTAAATACGGCTCGTGCTTGCCCTGCTAAAGTCTTTGTTTTTTTTCGATGGGTGTTTCGTTCTCCCTTACGCGACTTTTCCTTAAAGCATCCTTTGCTTTTCTATCTAGGCCCGCAGGTAAACAAAATAGTAACAAGTAAGCTAAAGTCATAATAACAAATATTATAACTACCTGTTAAAAAAAACTATAAAAATAACGGACAGTAAAACTTATCTCTCAAAAACTATCACTAATTCACTAAAAAAACTCAAAGTGATTTAAGAACTTATCACTAAAAAGTATAAAATAAAAAACAAAAACTTCAAATTAAAAACTAAACAGAAAAATTAAATATTTTTATTTTTTATTTAAAAAAGAACCGCCTTCAAAAATCCAACTGAAAAGTATAAAATAATTTTTATTTATTTTATTATGTACAACTCTATTCAACTTCTTCTTTTTGAAGTCGGTGCCAAACAGACAAATCCAAAATGAAAATTGCTACATAGAGAAAACCATACGAATAATAAATCAATCGATAGTGCCTCAACAACAGTAGGTAACACAATCGCGCTCAAAAATCAAGAAATTTCTTCCGCTCGCAACGACGTCGCTTTATAAAGGATGGAATTGGGGGACAGTGAGCGGTGCTTAGCCTGGTGTGCATGCGTCACACTCCGCAGAGAAATTATCATAATATACATGTCACCGTAAAACTGTAAATACTAGTAAATTATAATTTTAGATAGATAGCGAGATAGTAAACTAACGTTAGGTTAGGTTATGTAAGATTATCAGATTTCAAACTAACGGAATTAACAATTCGACTGAGACATGCATGCACCGAGTTGGCACAACCAATACTTCTAACACTTTGTAAAAAGACGATCGAGAATCTAAATCACTACATAGTATAAAACAAAGTCGCTTTCTCTCTCCCTGTCTGGGATATACGGACATCCTTATGTATACTTTAATCTGTTGTAAAACTACGAAATGAATTTTAATGCGATTTTTTTTATTAATTGATTAAAAAGGAAGGTTTATAAGGATGACATACGCTGATGGGGTGGAGAACTCACTCAACTTGGGCGGGCCACTAATATTCGTTCTTCTTTGTCATGAAAATTGGTTTGGCACCGACTTCAAAAAGAAGAAGTTGAATAGAGTTGTACATAATAAAATAAATAAAAATTATTTTATACTTTTCAGTTGGATTTTTGAAGGCGGTTCTTTTTTAAATAAAAAATAATAATATTTAATTTTTCTGTTTAGTTTTTAATTTGAAGTTTTTGTTTTTTTATAGTATTGTTAAATAGTAGTTTACCTAACTTAATAGGACGGATGATAGTCCCAGCAGATGGATCAGCAACTATTCTGTTAATATGGTCAATAAATGGACCACCTTCTGGATTTTCATAACTTTAAATACCCTCCAGAAGAGAGGGAAGGGTATAAATAGCCTGAATAGATGCTGAAGCTAACTCAGGGTTAATAATAGTTTTTTTAACAGCTGATGCAGGTTCGTCAGAGATATTACGATGTCTCTTCCTACTATCGCTTCCTTGAGCCGTAAAGACTTCAGGGGACAAAATATCCATGTTATCGTCATTAGATTCCGGTGGGTCCCGGAGGCTGGTGAGGGGTTTTGAGGTTATCCATATTAGATATGGACAACCTCGGAAATCTAACTACAGGAAGTTAACTTACACCACCCGTACAACACACACAAAACTAAAAGTGAAATAACAATAATAAGTTAAAAAAATCCGCATAAGATAAGAATAAATAATTGCTAAGAAAGGAATGGAATCAGAAAGTTATCTTGTCTAAGTATGCAGTACTTCTTTTTCAAATGAAACCTCGGTTGTTCCCGGTCTCTCTCAGGGTACGTAATTGCTCTTCAGAATTGTATCCTTTTATTTTTAAACGGCTCTATTTTAATAAAGCGCGCAGATTCCTGATTCTAGTTTTGATTCTGTAATAAAAATCTAAGAAAATACAAAGAATTATTAAAATATTGGTCATTTAATATTAATAATTGGTTATATTGGTTGGTAATTTAATATTAATATTTATCATCAGATTCATTTCTATTGCCAAATGAAAATATAAATTTTTGTTATATTCACGGACGTTCGAAATGTGAGAAATAAAAACATACATACATATACTCACGCCATTAGTTCCCATTGGGGTAGGCAGTGACTATTGATCGCCACTTCGTACGATCCTGACAAACCTCTCTAGCTTCGTTTACATCCATCAATCTTTTCATACATGCTCTTTTATTTTTCATACTTTGGACGCCAGCCTTTAAATAAAAACGAATTTAATAAGTAATTCTTTTTGATATAATTATAAACAAGTGAAATACGTTTATCTCTTTTTAATTCATCATCATCAAACTGCAGGACATAATCCTTACCTAAAGATCTCCACAACGACCGGTATTTTGCTACCTTACCCAAATATGTCTACTTTTAACTTATTTTTTTAATACATACATACATACATATACTCACGGCTATAAATCCCTTAACAGGGTAGCCAGAGCTTTGGAATGAAAAATTCCTCAGCCACTTTTGGAAGTTGATTGGGGAAAAGATGGTAATAATAAATGTTTTTGGTGACGGGTCTCCAACCACATCGCCCAAAAATCACTTAATAAGCCCCTGTACCCTTAGTCGCCTCCTACGATCACCCACGGGTAGAAATGGGGTAGTGTTATTCTAAGCCGACACTACACGGCTATTTTTTTATACTTATTAAACTTTAACTTTAACTTAGAATAAACATGTAATCACCATATTATACAATACCCTTTAGACGTGAAGTCTTTGCATCTTGATTAAAGTACTTAACTCATAATTTATTCATCTAAAAGCATCAACATACATACATATTCTCACGCCGTTAGTTCCCATTGGGGTAGGCAGAGACTATCGATCGCCACCTTGTACGATCCTGGCAAACCTCTCTGGCTTCGTTTACATCCATCAATATTTTCATACATGCTCTTTTATTCTTCATACTGCGGACACCTGCCTTTTTGAGCACATTTTCTATTTGATCCAAATGTGTCCTCCGAGGTCGTCCTCTACTAACATTACCTTCCACATTGGCTCTATATATCTCTTTCACCAATTTACTGTCATCCATCCTCTCTATGTGCCCAAACCATCTCAACATTCCTTTTTCTATCTTTCTTACAATATCATCTTTTACACCACACCTTTCACGAATCACATCATTCCTCACACGATCACATAACCTTACATTACACACTTTTCTGAGGGAACTCATTTCTACTGCATCACAGCATCAACTGTAATATTTACCAATATCCATGCACTATTTTCAGAATTATTCCACTAAAAAAGCTCCGTATCATAATAGGTCCTACAGAAGTAGGTGTTTGTAAACAACATTGTCAAATTAGGTCAAACAGATTATTATGAACCGACAAAGAGCGAAATCTCCCAAGTTTAGATGAAAGTAATTTTGTTTAACATTGATGTAATTTCCCGTTTATGCACGGTTTGCGAAGGTCGCTACTTATTTTAGGGCGACGCGATTTGCTATTGTTTATGAAAATAGAAACACGTGGATTAAAAAGGCTTCTATTTTTTTAAATTAATAATTTGGAAAAAAATTACTTTACTAATGTTAGCATTTGTTTTTGGTCTTATGTGTATCAATTTGACCTAATAATAGCCATACCAGGCTTGTTTATGTTAGTATCGTGTGAGGTGATAAAAATTTACTACTATTATACTAGATACTAGAGTTTTCTTTCTGATTAGGAACTCTGATCACCAAAAAGTTTGGTTTAGGATTTTTTTCCAAGCTGAATATGGAGAAATTAAATATACTAGGAGATATGTATTTCTATATATAATGCTGTGTAGTGTCGGCTTAGAATAGCACTACCCCATTTCTTCCGGTGGGTGTACGTAAGAGGCGACTAACGGTATTGGGGCTATTAAAGAATTTTTGGGCGATGCGGTTGGAGACCCATCACCAACAACCTTTATCTCACCATCTTTTACCCACTCAACTTTCCAAAAGTGGCTGAGGAATTTCTAATTTCTCAGCTCTGGCTACCTCTTCTAGGGATTTATAGCCGTGAGTATATGTATGTATGTGTATATGTATTTCTAGTCCTCAAATGATTGATTATATATAAAGTCCTTACTGGTTCTAATTTATCTGCGATTAGGCAGTGCCAACTGTATCTTGTATACACAGGGGCATAGCACGCTAGTAATTATATAGTGAGTTCGAAAATTTAAATGCGAAAAGAAAATACCATAGTTTGGAAGTGTGAAAGTGTGAATGAAATGGTCGTTTTAAAGAGAGTCAACAAGAAGAAGACTAGATCTTTTATCTGACTATCTTTTTTATGATTTTCAACCTGAATTAGCTTGGGCATTTTGTAGATTCTAAAGCCTTGACCGGTGTTTATAAGTATTATGTAAGTTTACGGTTTTTCAGAGTTTTGTAGCGCAAAAACAAAAATACTAAAATGTGATATATTCATAATTGATTTCCATTTATCTCTTAGCGTTAGGGTTACTCACCAATAATAATATTAACTGATTCACTGTATTGTTATTGGATACTATTGGTCCAAATACAAATAAAATTTTATTTTTATTGTAAATTATTTTGGGACAATAAAACACCTGTAACGAAAGTAACTAATTAAAAACCTTTTTAAAGGTATTTTTAAACGGATATTTATATAATTCTATTAAACAAATATACAAATGTTGTATTTTGCTATAAATAGTATTATATTCATCTTTGAATACTGAAACCAATAGAAAACTAAGAATATCAACTACAGCTCCACGAGGTCTACAATCGAAAAAACAAAAGAGAACGTTTATTGTTTTTTTAATTAAAAGAGAAAATAATGACTAAAGATAAATTGGTAGTTCTCCCTATAAACGAGTCATGAAAACACTTGTAAAGCCATAAAATCTTTTGAAAGTCCCTGAACCGTATTCTAAACAAATAAAGAACTTTGCCTTTTGACTTTGTAAACATACATAAACATAAACATAAACGTTCACGCCGAATATCCCCGAAGGGGTTAGCAGAGGTACTAATACTTCTGAACATCACGTGACTTAGTCACCCGGTGTTCGAAATACCCACGTTTTGCATGGACAGTGTATTCACGTGATAGGGGGCAGGCCTATCGCCGTTTTGTACGAATACACTGTCACATGACTAAGTACAACTCAGCCATGTGGGTTTCCTCACGATGTTTTCCCTCACCGTTAACAACCATGATAAATAAACCACACATATGTCTTTAGAAAAGACAAATTGGTGTAGGCCCGACCCGGGATTTGAACACTAGTCGCTTACACGTTAACCGGTGTTCTACCCATTGAGCTATCACGACGTCATCGTCGTTTTGACTTTGTATTTGTACAATTTTAGATTAGTAACAGTGATAAAAACTTTCATTATAACTTTCGTGCATTAAATAGCCTCAACAACGATTTACATCAAGAAAAAAGCATGAACCTCGTATTGGTTTATTAGAAATGTCGTAAAAATATGAACCCGCGAATTTCAATACCCAAATACCGCCAGCAAATAAAAACTGTCATAACCATAAAAAGCTTTTACACAAAGATGCTTTTCAAGATACCTTCTATTTAGAATTAATTCGCGAAGAGGATTTTGGTAACAAACGAAAATAGCTGCAAAAAACATAGGACGACCTTTTTTAAATTTAATAAAGTAAGGATAGCCTAATTTGTATGCTGATTCCGTGCACCAAGTCAGTGTTGCGAGCTTTTCAGAATACAACAGGAAATTAAGTGGCAATGGGCTGCAGCTAAACAAGCTACTGTTAATGATTTCTCGGGTCATAAGGTTTCACTTAGCAGTTGTTACTTACTTTTGTTATCACTTCATGCATATGAATAAAAAAACAGAGCATGTATGAAAAGATTTATGAATGTAAATGAAGCTTGATAGGTTTACCAGGATCGTACAAAGTGGCCATTGATTGTCTCTGATGTGATTCCTGAAAGATGTGGTGTAAAAGATGATATTGTAAGAAAGATAGAAAAAGGAATGTTGAGATGGTTTGGGCATATAGAGAGGATGGATGACAGTAAATTGGTAAAAGAGATCTATATAGCCAATGTGGAAGGTAATGTTAGTAGAGGACGACCTCAGAGGACACATTTGGATCAAATAGAAAATGTGCTCAAAAGGGCAGGTGTCCGAAGTACGAAGAATAAAAGAGCATGTATAAAAAGATTGATGGATGTGAATGAAGCTAGAGCGGTTTGCCAGGATCGTACAAAGCGGCGATCGATAGTCTCTGCCTACCCCAATGGGAACTAACGGCGTGAGAATATGTATGTATGTAAGTATGATTGTCTTTGGGAACTAACGCCGTGTATTTGTATAAATAAGGCGTCCGCGGTTATGTGGAGACTAGCTTCCGAATCTGAAAGTAACAGTTTCGAATCCCGCTGAGGGCAACTGATTAGTATTGTTAGTGGTTTCTTAGACTTTGATGTCGTTTATACTCAACTCAGACGTTCACGCCGTATATCCCCGATAAGGTTGGCAGAGGTACTTATAATACGTACAAGTATACATATAAAGGCGCCCGTGGTTGCGCGACGGAGACTAGCTTTTGAGTCTAAAAGTAAGTTTCGAATCCCGCTGTGGGCAACCGATCAGTATGGATGGTTAATAAATAAATCCTTTATTCAATTAAGGGTGAATACCCTTTATTTGTTAATAATAATCCCTACATGAGGTTTTCATGAACAAAAACATTCAAATTAGTATACTTATATACGTTGTTTCTTAATCTAAAATGTCGTCTAAAACTAACTTTTTTACCGTGGTGTCATAAGAGGTGATTTACCGTTTGTGGCTTTTTAAGCGGTTGTCGGGCGATGTGGCTGTAGATCCAACACCAAACCTTGTCTCCTAGCTACCTTACTAGCCGAAAGTAAAGTTAGAGACAATTAACTTGACCTTCATGCAAGCACTACTGATGTAATTTCGGCAATAATCAGCTCAATATATGTCAACAGCTTGGGTACTCGAACCAAGGATAGGGTGAATTGTCGAAAATATCGTAAGGTAACCCAAATGGCACAATTATATTTAGTTATGTGTCAGTGTATTAGTACCAAGATTTTCATGCAATAACTCATATTAATCATTTACTTTACTCATACCCATCAACTACCTTGGAGCATACACAACTAGAGAGATAAAGAATACTTCACGACGAGCAAGAAAAGGATAGCTAATTATAAAACTCTTAAAGATAGAAAGGGTTAGTACTGTGATTTTTTGTCCCTTACGGTGTAACCTGTTTTCTACAAACTGTCACTCTTGACAGTTTGTAGAAAATTCGTCAGAATAATAAGCTCTTTGTTTACCTTTGATGATTTAAGATTATTTTGTTCAAATACGTGCAAAAAATCATATTTTGGACTCGTAGGTTGTGATTTTGTTTAGGACAGAGACCTTGTTTATGTGTTTGTGCTGTAAAAATGGGCGGATTTAAAGTTTTGGACTGCAGTTATAGAAGCGAGTAAAAAGCCCCAGATGAATCACTTCATAGTGGCGTATCAAAGAAATATCGGGATATATTTACAGTTTATGAACCTTATTAGATTTACAACAGAAGATATGCTGTTATTTATACGTTTTACCTGTGTTTTTGATTTAATTTTAAACATAACCTTCAACAACCAAAAACAATGGTGTTGCCCACTTCAAAATCTCAATAGTCTTTAAGTAGTAAGAATTCATCATGTGAATAAGACAATTACTATAAACTTTGATTGTTGATTTAAACTATGTTGAAGTTGATTAAGGTAACGCGTAATACAATAAATATGAAAATTTGATTAAGAGTTGTTTTATTTTAACAAAAATATTATTGATTTATTACCCTATTAGTATGATTTTTAAACTTCGGTTTTATTCCCACCGAGTACCCAGGGAGTGATTGTTGTCTATTTATTGATAAGTCATTGTTAATATGTATTTTGTTAATATTACGCTGATTTTGTTAATATGCTGTGTAGTGTCGGCTTAGAATAGCACTACCCAATTTCTTCCGATGGGTGTACGTAAAAGGCGACTAACGGTATTGGGGCTTTTAAGGGATTCTTGGGCGATGCGGTTGGAGACCCATCACCAACAACCTTTATTTTTACTATCTTTTCCCCACTCAAATTTCCAAAAGTGGCTGAGGAATTTCTTATTCTGTAGCTCTGGCTACCCCTTCCTGGGATTTATAGCCGTGAGTATATGTATGTATGTATGTATGTGAATATTAATCATTTTCATTTTGTTATTATTTTAGGTTTTTTGTTTCCTTATAATTTATCCATTTAGAAACTTATTATATATATGTTCGGTAACATAATATATTTGTTGTTATTGAAATCATGGGAAAAGCCTTACAAAAAATACCACAAGCGAGGTAAAATTGATTTGTGTCAACACCGATTGTGCGAAAGAAAGACATATAGGGTGCCACGCGCGTTATCTGTCTATAGGTAGTTGGTCTGAGTTCTGAGTCTTGTTAACAAGAGCAATATCTCTAGTAAATTTCCTTCTTTTTGGAAAACAGCCAAGATCACACCGCTAAAAACCTAATCCTACCCTTAATTCCGATTTACGAGCAATCAGTATACTTCCATGTGCATCGAAGATAGTAGAAAGGGTGGTATATGATCAGCTTTCGAAATATTTAGAGGGGAATAATATTTTACCGGAACTTCAAACTGGTTTCCGCAAAAGCCATTCAACAGCAACAGCGCTGTTAGATGTTCTCGATAATGTTTTAAAAGATCGCGATAGTGAGTTAAGCACGTTATTGGCATTATTAGACTTTTCTAGGGCTTTCGATTGTTTGTTTTCTACCCTGGCTCTATCCAAGATGTCGTATTATGGATTGATGTCGCTACAATTCGTTGGTTCGAAAGTTATTTGTCCGACCGTAAGCAATTTGTCGAATTACGTAAGAGAAATGGTGTAGTCCTTACATTGTCCAAAAAACAATAGAGCGAGGAGTTCCCCAGGGTTCGATATTGGGTCCACTCTTGTTTATTCTCTACACTGCAGATCTTGTAAATAGTATAAAAAATGCAAGTTTCATATATATGCAGATGATTTGCAACTATACATTTCTGGTCATCTCAAAAATATAGTAAACACAGTAGGTAAAGTAAATAATGATCTAGATCAAATTGCTGCTTGGACGGAAAAGAATTGCCTTGTTTTGAACCCGGCGAAATCTAAGTTCATGATTCTTGGTTCTAAGACTCAGATCTCTAATACGTTGGAGGCCTTAACGACTTGTGATGTAGCTATCATGGATCAACCATTAGAAATAGTCGATAAAGCACGAAATCTAGGCATACTGATGGACGGGGAACTGCGGTTCGAAAACGATGTTCTGTTAGTAGTTAGCAACTGCTTTTATCGACTCGAAATTCTATAAAATATTCACGTTTACCTAAGTGAGAATTTGCGTGTTCAACTTTGCGAATCGTTGATAATAACTAGACTCTCTGTTAAACTATTGTGATGTGGTCTGTGGTGGTTGCATACTGGGTCGTACACAGAGGCTTATACAACGTGTGCAAAACTCATGCGCACGTTTTTGCTATCGTATTCCTCCTCTCTCCCATATCACTCCGTACTTATATGAAGGGTCGTAGATGTTTACATCTCGCAAGTCATATGTTCGTTGTAGTTAGGCTTGAATCATTAGCTTATTTGCATAAAAAACTGCAATGGTCTAAAAGTGACTATCAGTTCAAAGTCAGGGCGATCTTGCTTCTGCACCGATCAGTGGCGTTCCGAGGTAGTTTTAGGTTTGCTGCCTCCAAATTCTGGAACGATATTCCCCCACCTTTAAGAACCACTTTTAAGCGCAAGCTTAAAGAATTCCTACCAGCCCAGCAAAACCCGTCCAGCAAGGTTCCATAGAGCAATATGTGTGAGAGAGATCTGAGTGTTTATCTTAAATATGTACTGGTGTTTAGTGATTTAGTGGTTTTACTCGGCCAAATAGTTTTTCCATCGTCTGAATTCACAGGCATTTGAAAAGTATTTTTTATAACTTATTCTTAGCTTTTATTTGAAGGCTTACTTTTTACATCTTTCAATCTAAGGTTAAGGTAATATAAATAAATGTTTCTTTTTTATATATTTCCATTCATGGTGACAAATAAATAATCCATTCAAATAACTTTACAGAAGAGTCAAAGCTAAAGGCAACATTTATTAGTTAAAACATACATCTATTACTAATATGAAGTAAGAATGATAGAAAAGAGCTTTTTATTTAAAGGATGACTACTACATAAAAAACTGCGGCGATAAACCTTACAAAAGAACCATATCTTATGTAGTTTATACAAAAAAATATGATTGCCTAATCTGCGATTTTGTAGCTATAAAACGGAACACTGCAATCCTATATCTGCTTCAGTCATAACTATTTGAAGTGAAAGAGAGGTACTATAGAATGTGCTACGGTTTCATGAAAGTTTTCTTGTGGGGTTTTGAAAGAGTGTGTCACGGAATCAATCAAGGTTTCCGAAACATTGGTTCAGTTGTGAAGAGTTGGACCCTGATGACCCTTCTTTTCAGCTCGATTTTCCTTTTATAATAGAAAACCGATAAAAACAAGTCGAAGTAACCAGAAAACATTTTTTGCTAAAGAACCTACGGCGAAACAACATGTTTTTATAGAGAAGTAAAATATAATAAAAAAAAACAATACAGAGTAGCTAGCGACATAGGATTGCAGTGTTCCATTTTATATCTATAAAAGCACAGATTGAGCAATCAAATTATTTTGTAAAAACTGCGTAAGATTTGGTTTTTTTTATAGAGGGCTTAGTAATATGAAAATTCGTACGTAAGTTTTTGATTACAATTTTAAAAACACTTTGTATATGGGATGGAAAAAGAACTGATCGAAAGGGGTAAACTAAGAGTTAAAATTTATGAATGTTTTATACTCAACAACTACACTATACAACAATTACTACTTAATACCCAGAAAAAAAAGATATTATAAATTTAACATGCATATACGATATTTGTTTAATTCGTAAATTGTGTACTAATACATTTTTTTGCTAAAAATTGCTGAAAGTGGTTGAAGTAGGGACAAAAGTTAAATAAAAATATTCTCATTCCTTTATTCTGTCACCTAGTAACTTGAACTTTGATAAAGGTGTTCGTTTTATGATATTAGTAACCACTTAAAAAGAAAAAATTGAGCCCCGAGGTAAGTAAACACATAGTTTTAAGTGTCAAGTCAATGGTTCAATTGTGGGCTAGGCATATTACAAACCGTACATTCAATCGTGATAGCTCAGTGGGTAGAACACCGCATATTAAGCAGACGATGAGGATTCAAATCTCGGATCTGGCCTACACCAATTTGTCTTTTCTAAAGTCATATGTGTGATTTAAATCTTTTTGTTCATGAAAACCTCATGTGGGGATTATAACTAATAAATAAAGAATAAATAAAGGAAAGAAAAATTTCGACACAGGCGGGAATCGAACCCGCGACCTCGGGATACGCCCCGACGCTCTGCCAATTGAGCCACCATGTCAATGGCTGCCAGTTCCAGGCTGCGAAGTTCTTCTATCCTTTATTTCTTTTACACGTTTAAGTAGTGTTTGCGTTTCCTACCTCCGAATTTTAACTAATTCGGAAGGCCATTTGTCCATCTTCTGAAGGGAATATCGCTCCATGACTGATTAAAGACATAGGACATATTAATACTAAACTATATTATTCATCAAAGCCAAAAACCAAATTTAAATAAAAGCCAACGGCATTTCAACATTGCATTTTACACTTTCAGTTCATTAGTACTTAGAACCAATATTTTTAGAACCCAACCCCATATTATATTAGTACTAAAAGTAAAAAAAAATATTTTAAACGATAGCGTTACTTATTGTAACAGTTACATTTTTAATTTCTTGCTACTACTTGATTAAGTAAATTAGAATAAAAATATACTTATTAAAAGTAAGTAACGAATCTAGGACAATGCCTATTTTTTTATTGGAAAATACAATATATTAAATTATCGCATTTCGAAAATGTATATCTTCATAACAAATGTTCCCGATCACAATATTACTGGTGAAATATCGATTTTTTACGTGTTCTTAATTTTGTGCTACCCTTGCAACCTTTTTACTCTAATTGAAACATGTTATCTTAGGAGCGGGACAACAGGTAATAGTTTTGTTGGACCATAAATTGAAATTTTCGTCATAATATGCTAAGCCTAGATTAAAGATTATTCGGTTCAGAGATTTGAATAATATGCAAAGTGGAAATCATTCTGGTCATTTGCTCATTTGTGCCCGCAAACTGTTAAGACTATGAAGGATATTTCAAATATTTTTTTGATACAGCAAAGTAAACTATAAATTTGTTTTGTTGTGTATCTTTTATCTTTTTTTGGGTTTATATTAAGTTTATATGGAAGTATTTGTGCTCAATAAGCAAAGTTATTAACGAACGTCAGATTTTTATTTACAGAAACCATTTCAATATTACAAATTTAGCCCCTATTGTCTCGCTACTATTTCTCTAGATGAAAGCAGTCCCTAGGTTTATTCTCCAAATGTTTGATTACTCAAATGAAGCATTCAAATCCTAATTAATATCTCTTTGATTCGTTCTACAACATCTATAAATATAAATTTACTGGAAGAACTAGCAAAGGGCCAGCTTTTTGTTTGAACATTAATTTCTAAGCGTATTTGGGTTATACTTTTTATTTTACGGGTAAATTGAGCGAATTCATACTATTATTTTGAGTTAGTTTTTTAATTTAAACCTATTGCGACATCATTCCGTAAAGTGACTGCATATAAATTGACCATACAGATGTAAAGATTTTAGCTTTACAATGTGTCTACATACAGCAGGATCATCTATACTCTCCATCTCATGTTCACGCCGTATATCCCCGAAGGGATTGGCAGAGGCACTAATACTCCTGAAAATCACGTGAAATTGTCACGTGGTGTTTAGAGTACCTACGTTGTTTACTCACGTGACAAGGGGCAGGCCAAACGCCGTATTTGTACGAAATCACTGTCACATGCCTAAGTACAACTTAGCCGTGTAGGTTTCCTCACGATATTTTCCCTCACCGTTAACAACCAAAGTAAATTAACACTGACTGAAAATTGACACTGCATGAAACTTAGAACAACATGTCTTTTTAGACCATCACAAAGGAGAGCGGAGATAATGTCTGCTTACCTCTTTTTGATATTGGCGCTAAGTCGTAAATGGTCGACCCCATCTCATGTTTATATTCGGTGACTGTATTAAAATGTCAGTAAGATTTTTTCTAAGAGTTAATATTTATTTTGCGACTATAGTAGCTCAGTCGGAAGAGCAGCGCTCGATTGAAAGGAACAGTGACGTTAATTTTTTGAGACTTAACAAGCCTTAACAAACGAGTAAAAATTATATGACTACTTTTTCATCTGCATAATCAATCATACAGCTTCAGCTATAATACGTTTTCATAAAGATGTTTTCCATTATCGTTAATAACTTTGCTTATTGAGCACAAATACTTCCATATATACTTAATATAAACCCAAAAAAAAATGAAAGATACACAACAAAACAAATTTATAATTTACCTTGCTGTATCAAAAAAATATTTGAAATATCCTTCATAGTCTTTACAGTTTGCGGGTACAAATGAGCAAATGACCAGAATGATTTCCACTTTGCATATTATTCAAATCTCTGAACCGAATAATCTTTAATCTAGGCTTAGCATATTATGACGAAAATTTCAATTTATGGTCCAACAAAACTATTACCTGTTGTCCCACTCCTAAGATAACATGTTTCAATTAGAGTAAAAAGGTTTCAAGGGTAGCAAAAAATTAACAACACGTAAAAGATCGATATTTCACCAGTAATGCGACATGATAGTCCAGTGGATAGAACACCCGCCCGAAAAACAGAAGGGCGTGAGTTCCAATCCTGGGACGGGCCTACACCACTTTGTCTTTTCTAAAGTCATATGTGTGGTTAATTTATCATGGTTGCTAACGGTGAGGGAAAACATCGTGAGGAAACCCACATGGCTGAGTTGTACTTAGTCATGTGACAGTGTATTCGTACAAAACGGCGATAGGCCTGCCCCCTATCACGTGAGTACACTGTCTAAGCAAAACGTGGGTACCTTCTCTGGAAACTAGATGGCGCTTGCCATGTGAGTTCAGGAGTATTGGCACCTCTGCCAACCCCTTCGGGGATAAACGGCGTGAACGTTTATGTTATGTTATGTTATGTAATTTTGTTGTCGGGAACATTTGTTATGAAGATATACATTTTTGAAAAGTATAATTTAATGTATTGTATTTTCCAACAACAAAATAGGTATTGTCCTATATTCGTTACTAACGTTAATAGTTCTTTTGATAAGTATATTTTTATTCTATTTTACTAAATCAAGCAGTAGCAAGAAATTAAAGATGTAATTAACTGTTACAATAAGTAACGCTTTCGTTTAAAATATTTATTTTTACTTTTAGTAGGTACAAAGTAGGTGCTGTGTAGTGTCGGCTTAGAATAGTACTACCCCAAATCTTCTGGTGGGTGTACGTAAGAGGCGACTAACGGTTTTGGGGCTTTTGAGGGATTTTTGGGCGATGCGGTTGGAGACCCATCACCAACAACCTTTGTTTCACCATCTTTTCCCCACACAACTTCCAAAAGTGGCTGAGGAGTTTCTGATTCCTTGGCTCTGGCTGCCCCTTCTGGGGATTTGTAGCCGTGAGTATATGTATGTACAAATATAATAGGTTCTAAAAATATTGGTTCTAAGTACTAATGAACTGAAAGTGTAAAATGGATTGTTGAAATGCCGTCGGTTTTTATTTACATTTGGTTTTTGGCTTTGATGAATAATATAGTTTAGTATTAATATGTCCTCTGTCTTTAAATCACTCATGGAGTGATATTCCCTTCAGAAACTACATGGCAAAACGAAAAAGTATACATTAAAATATTGTCCTAATGTTCGAGTTCATTTAACACAATAGTAGAAATAGCACCGTACATAATACGACGTCATTTACAATTTCCTCTTACTTAACTAGTTCTTGTCACATAAATATCTCGCCACAAAAATGAAGATAAGGAATGATATATGCAGCGTCATGTCTCGGGAAAACTCGAGATGGTTTACCAAGTTCAGAGAGTGGATTACTTAATAATACTGCTCCTATATTTTTTGGACAGTATCGTTTTCAGAGGGATTTGCAGATGAGTCGCATATAGGTTAATCACTTCTGTTGTTCAATAATAGTTTTATGCATGGGGATTAATATTTTTTAGCGAAAGGGTTTTTTTGTTTAAGGGCGTCCCCGGAAAAATAGGTTGATATTGATTGTTTTTTAATTCTATAAAGTCTGATTTGATGATATTGATATGACATGAATAAAATATATGTTGGTGATTAGTTCATGGTGTTAAAATTTGATGTTTAACATTTTAATAATTTGTTGAAAAATATGATGAAAAAAATTTAATTGGAACATGCTTTGTTTTCATAATAACAGTATAGGCTCCACTGGCATAACATATATGTAAACTCATTATGTGTCTATATACGCGTAGCTTTAAGATCTGTAACTTTGATGTTTAACTTTTCATTTAAACATTATAGTTATTCAATAAAACTAAATAAACTACATTTATCCTGCGCGCGCGTTTTTTCCGTCCCTGTCACTCTCAGTAAATTTGACGTAGGAGTTAGCGCAATAGCTGCAAAATGCGGGGAGGCCCTTAATAATCATCATGTTCGAAACCTTTCATAATTGCAAAGCTACTGGGATCTCCCAAAAATTACTTAAATGCCCCAATACCCTTAGTCGCCTCTTACGTACGTACACCCTCGTGAAGGAATGGTGCTATTTTAAACAGAAACTAAACTACCTTGTAATTTGTACAACAATTTGTTATGTGCAAACAACTCGCAGTGAGAAGAAACGTAGCCCTGGTGATGTTTCTTACTAAAGAAGTACGTGGACTGGAATATAACCCTAATGTGCTTTTACTGTTAAGATTAGTCGTCCCAAGCAGATCACTCCGCCACCGCAAGAACAGAATGTTCGAGGTGCCGCTGGGACAGACGGCCCTGGTCAACGACGCACCGCTCACTAGAGGCATTCGTCTATTAAGTATGCTGGCAGATGAGGTAAACATCCTAGTATGCAACATGAGCGAGCTTGAAAAAGCAGTACATATGTATAATATTTTCATTTTTAAATTTCTTTTTATGTAATTGTTATTAGTTAGTATGAATATATAATTTATTAGATATTATTTAATAGTAAAATTGGTTATTTGTAGGTTATTTGATAGGAGATTTGTCTTCGTTTTTATTTTTAGATATATTTTTTTTGTTGTAATTTAATATGTATATTAATTTGCCATTTATGTGTACCAAGTATATTTGAAAAAATGTCGTATTGGTGTTAACTGTAATGGCATTTTTTTTGTAAATGTGAATAAATAAATAAATGTGCATCTTTGATATTTAATTTATGTCTGCAAAACTTACTTGCAACCCGTCACTTATCTTTATCTCTAACTGTCTTTACGAACTCTATTATCTCTTATCTTTCACCACAATCAAGAAATTTAACTATATATATTTGATCTGAATTGGTAACAGTCTCTAGGTTTCAAATAAGAGTCTGAAATGAAACGAGGATTATAAAATATCTAAGAAACAGAACTCTTTTAGGAATTTAATTATTTAATAGTGTTTATTCGTTTACTATAAAACGTATGTCTTGATGATTTGTATTGGGTAGAAATATGAAAAAATATAGCGTTATCATTAGTCTCAGAACCTAGTGAGGTGGCCTAATCACCTAAAACAGGTTCATTTATGTGGGCTAATTTTACGCATGTTTAAAAGAATTAGGTTCTCTGCCAGGCTTTGTGGGGCATACAATAATATAAATATTTCTATTGGAATAAGAGAACACAATTCACATCAAGAAAATGTATGACGTAAGTTTCGGACTCTCGATCTACACGTTGCCGTCACGTGACCACATCCCGAAGAACGTGCAACTGCACACCGTGACCTGACTACCGATACGTCTTCTATTAATATTATCTGGGAGATTGAGTCATGTGTTCGCGATGATTAAGTTATAGAGAAGAAACGAATATAAACACAATGGAACGGAGATTAGAACTTGATGATAGGAAGACGAAACTTACATACCATTCTCGCGCCATTCGTACCCGTTGTGGTAGGCAGAGAATATCGATCGCAAGAAAAGATGCTTTAGAAGAATATATTTTTTATTTATATGCACGATGAAAGTCATAACATGTTCTAATAAATAAAAAAATGAAAAATAGATCACGTGCAGTTATAAAGTATTAGTGCCTCTGCCACACCCGGGAATTTCCGGCGTGAAGTTTTTAGTGTGGGTCGTCAACCGGTAGTAAGTTGCTATAGAAGAAATAAACTTTTGGTAGAAAACGGTAGCAATTTGAATACGACATGAAGTTGCACTTTAATTGAATGTCAATGTCTTAGTGATAGATAACGTTTTATCGGTTCAGAACGGACGCTAACCTCTTAATTATATTATTGTATCAACATCTCGCGTATCTTTTATCTTTTCATTACATACAAAGTGTAAAATTAAAACTTATTAAACAAATACTGTTTCTATTCTTTAAAATGTCTGAATTCAGTGATGAATACATCAAAAGTATTCTAAATAACATCGCGCTCGACCACAGAGTAGTGAATTGTCAAATAGAACGGCAAAAGTTCGAAACTGTCGCACAAAACTACTTTGGCGTTCTCATCCCGGTAGTTCTGAGAGGACAAATAAGTGGGAACGAAACAAAGTTCAATCTGGTTTTAAAATTAGCACCGACAGACGAGAGGTACCGAGTAAGTGGTGCAATTACGTTGGCCTTCGAGAGAGAAGCGTTTGTTTACTCCGCGCTTCTGACCAAGTTCTCCGAGCTACAAAAACATTTTGCTAAATCGTCTCAGTTTATCACTCCCAAGTGTTATTTTGTTCGCACTAATTACTGCAGTGAAGCTATTGTCATGGACAACATGTGTTCGCTCGGATATAAACCGTACACGCAATTTATGTTCCTGGATTACGAACACACAATTGTATCATTAAAATCACTGGCTCAATTTCATGCTCTCTCCTTTGTTCTGAAATCTAAACACAACAAATTGTTTGAAGATATTAAACTTAAATGTCCGCCAGTTACCATTGCGACAAACAAACGATTTATTGAAATATTGAATGATAGATTGGATAAAGCTATTAATAAATTTGACGAAACTGAATACGCTTTGCTGTTTCAAAAGTTAAAGGATAATTGTTTAGAATATATCGCATCAACAGTTAATGACGTTAAAAACTCTGTAATTAGTCATGGTGATATATGGAAGGAAAATATACTTTTCAAATATGAGGTAAGTTTCCTAGGACCAATTTCCCTCAGTTTTTCGGAGTTTTAATGTTTTATAAAACATCTCGCATGTGCATTTTTTAAACTATATCGGTTTGTAGACATAATATATAATAATCGGGATTTCCGTGGTTTATCGTCGATAGGCCTGCCCCCTATCACGTGAGTACACTGTCCATGCAAAACGTGGGTACTCTGAACACCAGGTGACAAAGTCACGTTATGTTCAGAAGTATTAGTACCTCTGCCAACCCCTTCGGGGATATTCGGCGTGAACGTTTATGTTTATGTATGTTTATATATCCCGATTATCTATCTTTAATATATAAACTTCTCGTGTCACAATGTTTGTCTCCGTACTCCTCCGGAACGGCTTTACCGATTTTAACCAAATTTTGCATGCATATTCAGTAGGTCTGAGAATCGGCTAACATCTATTTTTAATACTCCTTAGTGTTAAGGGTTATCCACCCTTAACATTTTTTTTATAAAAACGCCTAAAGTTCGGCATAAGCTAATTTACAGTACGAAGTCTGTCGGGTCAGCTAGTTATATATAATATCTTGCATGTGGTATATTTGTAGAACTTATATAATTTAATCAGCCTGATTATCATCATAAATTTTTTGGTTAGTTGGTTAAAGGAATTGACGTGACTGAATGTCCAAACACTACAGCTCACTAGTGTTGGCTCTCATTTGCGGGTATCATACGTGGCGACTAAAGGTATTCTGGTTTTTTCAGTTTTGTTTTATTGATTGGCTGATCCCTCAATCTTATCTCGAATCACATTATTTCTCACTCGATCATATAACTAAAAATTTTAATTTTTTCTTAGGGTCATGATTTCTACTGTATTCACTCCGCTCTCATTCTTCATCTGCCACATCCAACATTTGCTTATTAATTATTATTATGTAATTTACACAGGAAAGTCAACCCAGTCACCCAACATCCGCCTGCCTCATAGACTACCAAGCCGCCAGGATCAGCAGTCCAGCATACGACGTGATGTACCTCCTCAGCAGCAGCTGCGACGGAAACCTGCGCCGAGCGCATTTACAAAAATTCATCTCGTGTTACTACGAAACATTCGCCGAAGTCCTAAAAGAAGCTGACCTAATTCCGGAGACTGTATACTCGAGGCAGCACCTAGATGATGATCTCAAGACAGTCAGTCCAGCGTGTCTGATCTTCGTGAACACCGCCATGTGGCTGTCCAGTGGACTGCAGCAGGAAGGACATGTTCGCAGCAAAAAAGTTCTAGTTACGGATGCGGAAAAAATGGAAGCGAGTGAAAACTATAAAGATATTATACGTAATATTGTTTCGGATTTTAGAAGTCATGGGTATTTGTCTTTGTGATAAGTTAATTGTTATAAATAAGTGTCAAATTTATTGTTAATTTGTATGAAGTAAATACTTGCTTTGAAATCCATCCTCTTCTTATTTATTTACCCCAATAAGTGGTTTAAATTAAATTTGTTTATCAAAAGCTACTACTAAACATTTGATACATACTTGCAAATACTAATTATACGATAATATAAGATCTGACATTGTGACGTTACGTGTCGTAGGTCTTAATTCCCTTATCAAATAGATGATGGAAATAAGACCTAAGACACGAAACCCGGAGAACAAGAGACTTAATAAAACACGTAAGTAAGTTACACCAGTTTATTAAAAATTAGATATACACAATATTTAATTACTTAAACAACAGCAAATAAAAACCATCAATGATAGAATCAATTACAAATGGTCCACCAGCTGCAGTCTTGAACTGCCACGTCTGAAATGAGGTGCCAATTTGTCACGAGAAATAGTCAAGTTGGCCTAAAAGAAGGATTTTCAAAAAAGAGTTTTAGTTATACATAAAAACGATCAATACATATAAATTTGAGTAATAAAATGTCCTAGACTTACATTAATAATTAAGTTAATGCCTACGCTATCATTTGAAACAACAAACGTGAATTAAAATTCTATCATTTAGCATATGTCAGAACTATCCAATCTTCGTACACAAACAATTAAAAATTGTTCACTAAAGAAAGTTTAAGATAAAATTAAAATTTTGACAACTCTCAGCTCCGTCGTTGTCATAACAATAACAAAATATGAACAATAAAATAAACTCTCGTGACAAATTGGCACCTCATTCCAGACGTAGAAGTTCAAGACTGCAGCTGGTGGACCATTTGTAATTGATTCTAACATTGATTTTTTTATATTTTTTATTTGCTGTTGTTTAAGTAATTGTATATTGTGTATATCTAATTTTTAATAAGCTGGTGTACCTTACTTATATGTTTTATTAAGTCTCTCGTTCTCCGGGTTTCGTGTCTTAGGTCTTATTTCCATTATCTATTTGATAAGGGGATTAAGACTTACGACACGTAACGTTACAACATCTCCAGCGAAACAGTAATTCGGTGTAAGAGCTAAAGAATCACTGATACTGATATTCTATTATGATTATCCTTGTTTTTCTCTCATCTATGGTTTTTAAACCATAGAACAATCGTTATCTATCCATTTACAATCTTAACATATGAGTTTACGAACAGCGCTAAGTCAAACTAATGTATTATTTAATTTAAAATGTGGCAAAATAAGAAATTGGGATTACATACATATATATACTAACGGCTATAAATCCCTAGAAGGGGTAGCCAGGTTAAGGAATTAGAAATTCCTCAGCCACTTTTGGAAATATGAGTGGGGAAAAGATGGTGAAAATAAAGGTTGTTGGTTATGGGTCTCCAACCACTCCCAACAATCCCTTAAAAGCCCCAATACCGTTAGTCGCCTCTTACGTACACCCACTGGATGAAATGGGGTGGTGCTACTCGTATTCTAAGCTGATACTACACAGCAAAACATTTTACAAGAATATTGTAAAATGTAAATGAAAAATAAAAAAAAACCCTTTCATAGTTCAAAGTTTAATGAAATGAAAATGTTAAAAGCAAAATGCTTGAGAGCTACAATTAGGGATTGCAATCCGGTCCGGCGGATCCGGTATTCCGGCGGATCCGGCGTGTTTTTGGACCTACCGGATCCGGTGGGTTGGCGCCGGATCCGGTGGCGGATCCGGTAAAGCAAAAAATATGTACGCAAAAAACTGTAGGTATGCAACGAAGAACGCGCGCGCGACGGCGCGACGTTGCCAGATCGCGAAACGTGCCGCGGTACTGCCGCCGCCGCCGACACCGGCTCTGCCTGCCTGCACTTGTTTGTCAGTCGCCACTTGATGACGAAAGTATCGAGATGAAAATATAGATTCCGATTCCGATTCTGATTCCATGTCATTATTGCCAATAGAAAAAAACATTACATTAAAAGAGGAACTGGAAAATCGTGCGAGGAAAAAAAGGGTATAGGGGGAAAGTTAAAGCATGGAAAGAAACAGTTTACGAGAAAATACTTAAAAAGGAAATGACTGCGTATGAAGTAGAAGGAGTTCAAGGAAAAAACTTATCGCTGATCTACAATTACTTAATGGCGATTAGGCCAACCAGTGTTGAGGCAGAAAGGGCCTTTTCTGCTGCAGGTTATATTTGTAGTGCCATCAGAAGCAGATTAGGAGACAGTACAATCAACACTATATGTTTTATTAGATCGTTTTTTCAGGCACAGAAGTAGGTAATCCATTGCAAAAATAAATGTTTCCTGTCTTTATTGTTTCTTAGGATTATGAAAGTTGATTTTATAAGTACTGATTTAAAAGACTGTTTTGTTAACTTAAGTCTGTGTAGATTATTAAAAAGAGTTGAATATTATTATTATTTAAGTACTTAGTACTTACAGCAATAAGTGAGAGTCAGACTGATTACTTAGGTACTTTATTATTTAGAATAGTCTCATAATTTCATTTAGTACAAATAGTACCAAAAATTACATTACCAAAAAATATAATTTAAAGTGAAATAAATAAATATGATTTTATTTTCCATAAAAGTATTTTATTTTTCTTTATATGTATTATTATCAAAACTAAAAATCACTAATACTAGGCCCTAAGTAACTTCAAAATCCGCCCGGATCCGGCCGGATCCGGCCGGATTGGAGCCAATCCGGTGAAATCCGGCCGGATTGAAAATGATACCGGATTGCAATCCCTAGCTACAATACAATTTAAAAAGATAAAACTTAGTTTATTCACTATAGATAAGCATATATATTTACAAATGCAAACATACATAAATATATATTATACATATAGTGATACAATACAATATAATAATAAAAAGAACTACCAAAGGCAAAGAGGTGACGATCCGATAACAGATTACAACCTGAAAACAATGTGTGTAGAAGAATATATACATGTATGTGAATATATATATTATAGATTTTTATATAATGTTTTTTTTTATGCACTGATACGTGTATCGTGTAATTGCTCCATAATATATTTAATAAAGTTTCATGTGCAACTTTGATAAACAGGGTGGCCAACTGCAAAGTAGGGAAACAATGAAGATAAAACTCATTTCATTTTAAAATTAATTTTCATACACCTACCTTCAATATACACTCATACATTTCATTTCATCATCAAAAGTCTTGGTAATATAGAACTTTTATTATAAATATTATAAGATTACTAATTTTGTGTTTTATGAAAACTATGAAAACCTGATATTCGTTAAGGTATCTCAGTCTCCATGACTGTATTAACACTTAACAGTCGTTCTACCAGGAACTATTCAAGTGGTCTGTGTGCTGACTGAACGTGGTGAAGTGTGAACGCAAATATTAGGTTAGACTTTGTGTGTGCAATGGAGAGGTAAATTGATTGTAGGACGCTTATCCCTAACAATAGCGCACCCTAAATCACACACCTTTAAAAATTAATCAAATGAATTGTCAACTTAAAAGCAATTGATATTTGTTTTAATCATTACTCATTAATTACTGATATCGTTTATTGCCGTTTCTTTTTTTTTTTTTTTTTTTTATTTATCTATTCCAATAAGGCACAGTAACAGAATACAGACTATACAATAAAATTTTAAAATATCATTGACTTTTGCATAAAATATCTATTAATGGTATACATTTTTTTTGTTTTGTTTATTTAAGTATGATAATTAGTAATAGGTATGAACTTAACTTGAAAATAAAATATTAACAAATTACAAACTAATAGTACTATTTACAATTTTGAAACTATTTCCAAAAGTTAGAGCTTAATTTAACAATGTATTTTTGAATGAATGTAATGATCAATCATAAATATACATTTCCAGGCTATATTGGTTGGTCGCAAAATTTACTAACAAGACTCCACTTGCCAGTAACCTTACTAAAATAATCTAAAACCAAATGATGAGATGGGGAGGTAGTGTAACCTGATACTATGAAATTCATATTTTAACTAAAAGTTGTCTTATTTTACAACCGCAAAGAAAAAAAAGTAGGTGATAAATTAAACATTTAAGCACATTCTAAATTTCTCGTAATAAAAGACGTATTACAACTACAAGTATGTATAAGATAAGCATTCAAGATTAGTGCGAGCCCTATTTTATCGACACGATGTCCGTTACAATGAAATGACAGTATATGATACTGAGTAAGTGTGATAGAGATGGCTGTTTTATACCACTAGTAGTATAGGTACCACGGTATCTAGTCAAAAGATCGCTCGTACTAGCTATGCAGGTATTTCAGCAGACAAATAACAAATACTTGCCCTGTTAAGTTTTCAATGAATCACAAAACAAACTCATTCTTAAGCACGACCTTTTGAGAGATACTCTCAACGAAAACCCTCAAACAAAAAGTGCTTTGGCCAAAAACACTTGCGACTTTTAATAATGTAATTTCGCAACAAAAGAATAAATTATTCAACTTTTCGCTTCGTGAAAACTCCTTTCGAGAAAATCACAGTTTAGTGTTTTGTAATGCGACAATATAAAATTAACGCAATCATAAAAACGAATGGACAACATAATATATTACATACATACATATACTCACGGCTATAAATCCCTATAAGGGGTAGCCAAAGCTAGGGAATTAAAAAATCCTCATATATTGAGACTAATTTATTGAGACTAGAAATAGTTTATATTATACTAGTGGATCGGCCCAGCTTCGCGCGGGTAGCGTTGTTTTTTAAATATCTTAGGTTTTTTTCTTCAGTCACTGCTCAAGCATTGTGAAAATTAGCGCAATGTTTTCAATTTATTAAATTTATAGCACTCCCTGAATAGAGTAGTTTGGTGATTTTGAATGCGCTTTTATGAACGGTTCAGTATTTCCTAGAAGGGGTAGCCAGAGCTAAGGAATTAGAAATTCCTCAGCCACTTTTGGAAGTTGAGTGGGGAAAAGATGGTAAAATAAAGGTTGTTGGTGATGGGTATTATTATCGATATTATTATTCGGAAAACATTTTTGTTTCTCGCCTCTCCCATGGCCGAAACAGAATATTAGAATTTTAAATGGGAGAGGCGGTACTCCCCGACAAGAGCACAGTCGGTCGGGGTCAGGGAGTCAGGTTCAAGAACCGACGGACGATCCGAGCCGTATCGAGCAGCACCGCTTTCTGCATCTGTGCTGGAACCGCCACGCCACAGAAATCCAACCGCCTCAAGTTGGTCGCGAGGCTGGTTGGAATTAACCCGTTCGCGGACAAAACAATTGGGATTATTTCTGTCGAAGTCACACCCCACATGTCAGTGATCTCGTGAGCCAGATCGAGATATTTCCGACGCTTCTCGGTGTCGGCTTTCACCAGACCCTCGTCATGAGGGATAGTGACATCCACTAGAAATACCCTCGACTGCGACCGATCCCATACCACGATATCAGGCTTATTCGCTAGAATAGTCCTGTCCGTGATAACGGATCGGTCCCAATAGATTTTGGCACGGTCGTTTTCTAGGATTGGCTCCGGCAGATACTTGTAATACGGCAGCCTCTGTTGCAAGAGTCCGTATTTCAGAGCGAGCTCCTGATGCAGGATTTTGGCTGCTTGGTTGTGTCTGTGCAAGTACTCAGTGTTAGCAAGAGCCGAACAACCGGAAATAACATGCCTAAGTGACTCTCCGGGACGGCCACATGCTCGACAGATGTCTGTGGTACCGTCCTTTAGGATGTATCTTCGATAGTTCCGCGTCTTGATAACCTGGTCCTGTATTGCACAGACAAAACCTTCGGTTTCCCCAAAGAGGTCCCCGAAACGCAGCCAATGCAGGGAGGCTTTACGGTCCACGAAAGGTTCGTGAAGTACCTTGTAAAACCTCCCGTGCAGCTCCTTCTCTTTCCATATGGACTCCCGATCAGAGGTGCTAAGTACCTCCGGGGTTCGCCAATCCTGTGAGGCCAACGATAAGGGAGTCAGTCCTTTATCACTAGCGACCACCTCTCCCCGAATACTATCATCCGTCATCGTCAAAAAATAGCTTCTGAGGTTGCATACCTCGCGGTTGTGCATGGTTTTGGCACTCAAGAGGCCTCGACCACCACACTTCCGCGGGATATACAATCTCAAAACCGACGACCTCGGATGATGCATTCGATGAGAGGTCATCATCGTGCGGACTCGTCTGTCCAGAGCGTCGAGTTCGGTCTGAGTCCATCTGAGCACGCCAAATGTGTACATCAGTACAGGCATGACCCAGGAGTTAATGGCTCGGATCTTATTAACGCCTGACAAGTAGCTATTAAGCACACTTTTCAGGCGTTCACAAAACTCCTCGCAAACACCCTGTTTCACGTCTGCCACCTTCACACCGATGGTTTGTGACATGCCCAGATACCGGTATGTTTCAGCCTCGGAGAGTGCCCTCAAATGATTGGTGCCGACATCGACACCATCAGAGTGCACGACATGCCCCTTCTCAACATGGATGACCGCACACTTATCGACCCCGAGCTCCATCTTGACGGAACCACTGAAATCGTTAGTGATCGTCAGTAGCTCCGCCAATCTGTCAGCCGTGGGGGCGTAAAGCTTCAGGTCATCCATGTAAAGGAGATGAGGCAAGCGTGGTCCGCCTCTCCGAAACTGAAAGCCCGTCCCCGAATTCTCCAAGAGTGTTACTTAGAGGATTCAGGGCCAAGCAAAACCAAACTGGACTCAGGCAATCGCCCTGGAAAATCCCTCGCCTTATATCAATTTGGTCATCCGCATCCGTCATCCGCTGACCGTCTAAACTCAGGATCGTTCTCCAGCACCCCATACATTGCCCGAGGAAGTGTCGAACTGTACTATCAATTTTGTACAGCTCGAGGACCCTCATGAGCCATGTATGAGGTACCGAATCGAACGCCTTCCTGTAGTCTATCCAGCCAGCGGAGAAGTTCCGACGGTTGCGTTTGACCAGTTGGCCTACGACCGCGTCGATGAGGAGCAGCTCCTTGCTACCGCGACTACCGCCCCTACATCCGTTCTGAGCTCCAGATATCACATTGTTATCAACAATGTGTTGAGTAATCTTGGAGCTCAGAACGGATGTCAAGGTCTTGTAAATTGTGCAAACTCTTCGATTTATATGATCAAAAAGCTTATAGTAATAATAATGAATTGAGTGAATATGTAAAAAAATACTCAAAAATATTTAATAAAGTATGTAAAGAGGCTAAAGCCAGATACCTAAGCCGACGTATCCGAACATCCGATAATAAAGTTAAAACAGTGTGGAATATTATCAACACCCAAACAGGCCGAGGTAAACCATGTGATCAGGAGTTCTGTGTTCGATCTGATAAAGGTCTGACTACCTCTAATGAGGAAATCGCTTGTATTTTTGAAAAATATTTTACTGACATACCATCAAAAACAACTGAATATTTAAACACATCGGTCATAAAAGCTCAACACTTCTTACAACAAAATGTTGATAGATGCGAAACTTTGTTTTGTTTTAAAGATGTCAGCCCTACAGATATCGAAAAATGTTTTAAATCATTTAAACTAAAAAGTTCTGAAGACATTTGGGGTATGTCAGTGAAAGTTTGCCATAATTTTATTGTAACTTTGGCTCCATATTTAGCAGATATATTTAATGAATGTATCAATACATAGTATAAAACAAAGTCGCTTTCGCTGTATGTCCGTATGTATGCTTAGATCTTTAAAACTACGCAACGGATTTTGATGCGGTTTTTTTTAATAGATAGAGTGATTCCTAAGGAAGGTTTGTATGTATAATAAATGCATAATATAGTAGAGAAACACTGATAAATTTAAAGGTTTCTAATGTGATGTCGTAAATAAGCACGTTTTTTTGCGCTTATATTGCAAACGCTGGCTGAACCCTACGAGATAGACCAAAATAATGTACTACAGTATTGTTCACCTTAAAAAGTTCAACAAAAAAGTCCGCGATGGTATATGTCTATCTCTTAGGGATAACCCAGCATAACCATTTTTATTCTTTACTAAAAAATGGTTATTTCCGAAGTGATTTTAAACAATACAGCATTAATCCTTATCCAATGAAGTACCTTAAATAAATTGTGTATTTATTATAGATCAATATGCTTTTTACAGCATGTAATTTAAGTGTGAATATTACCGAAGATATTACAAATTTAAAATGCAGGGTCGTAGTTGTTTGCGCCGGGCGGCGCGTGCCTATAAATAGTCTAAGCAAAACATGTTTGTATTGGCTAATGACAAAAAAGCTGTGAACGTTGTGTATAAGGACATTCTGTAGTAGGTATATTTTGCATTGCACCCGTGCGAAGCCGGGGCGGGTCGCTAGTAAGAAATAAAATCTTTCCAAATCTCATGAAGCATAGTAAAATTGTACCACTTCTTAAATCCGGAGGAGATAAAATTAGTCCTGATGGTTATAGACCCATATCAATTCTGCCAGTTTTAAGTAAAATATTCGAAAAACTAATGTTCAATCAAATGCTTTTGCATTTCGCTTCAAACAAATTGTTTCATCCAAAACAATTTGGCTTTACGAAGGGCCGCTCTACCACCGATGCAGGCGTTGCCTTAATGAAACACATTTTTGATTCGTGGGAACGCAAAAATGATGCTATTGGTTTGTTTTGCGATCTTACGAAGGCATTTGATTGTGCAGATCATGAAATCCTTTTTATTAAATTAGAACATTATGGCATACAAGGTGACGCACTTAAATTAATAAAGTCTTACTTTTCGGATCGGATACAGAAAGTGCAAATCAATAATGCAATATCACCTGGAACTCATGTAAAAATGGGTGTTCCGCAGGGTTCTATTTTGGGCCCATTTTTATTTTTAGTTTATATTAATGATTTGCCGTTCATGGTCGAGAAAATGTCCGAGATAGTGTTATTTGCTGATGATACTTCTTTAGTATTTGACGTTGAAAGAAATAATCAGAATATTGACGAGGTGAATAACACGGTTTCACAGATTCAAACATGGTTTGCTTCCAATAATCTTCTACTGAATGGTAAAAAAACCAAATGCATTAAATTTGTATTACCTAATGTTAGGTGCGTTGATAACGAAATAATTTTAAATAATGAAAAGTTAGTATTTTCGGATAACACAGTTTTCTTAGGGATAACTCTGGACTCCAAGCTCCAATGGGGACCCCACATTAGCTCACTAGCTGGCAGGCTAAGTAGTGCTGCATATGCCGTTAGGAAAATAAGACATTTGACAGATGTACAGACAGCTCGATTAGTTTATTACAGCTATTTTCATAGTGTAATGTCTTACGGTATTTTACTCTGGGGCAGAGCAGCTGATGTTGGTTCCATATTTATTCTCCAAAAGAGAGCAATAAGAGCTATATACAATTTGAGATCCCGAGATTCCCTGAGGGAATTGTTTAAAACAATAAATATAATGACACTGCCATGTCAATATATTTATGAAAATATTATGTATGTAAGAAAGAATCAGGTGTCTTTTGTGAAAAATTGTGACAGACATATTCGAAATCTGAGAGACAACAATAAAATATCAGTACCAAAATACAGATTGTCAAAAGTAAATACATCTTTCATGGGGTTATGCGTAAAAATGTATAATAAAATACCTGAGGACATTTTAAATTTAACAGAAACAAAATTCAAAGCAGCAGTTAAAAGAAATCTTAGTTCGAAAGCCTATTACAATGTCAATGATTACATTAATGATGAAGTGGCTTGGTGTCATCAGGGCTCTGTGCAGGATGTTTCCGGGCTAACACCAAAATTGTAATGGACGTTAAAAAAAGATGTGTGTTGACGAGTTTCTTACGGGTTCTTCTCTCAACAAAACACCTTCCGAATCCGAAGTAAACTTAGTATTAAGTTAAAATTTGACGTTCAAAAAACAAAGATTTATCTTTTTATTTTGAAATAAATGATTATTTTATTTTATTTTATTATTTATTCATGGGCGCTATGGGCTCCCACGCTCCCTCGACCGCCTCGAACCATCGGCCCTCTTCGTGATCAACAGGCAGCGACCAAATCCCACGCCAAAAGGCTACTACATCGGCTTTTTCCGGTCGCTGACCTGTCGTAACCACGTCGGGACGCTCCAAAGTTCTGTAGAACTTCTTCTGGTCACTCATGAAGAGACGATTCTGTTGGTACCTCTTTACCCTTTCAGAATATCGCCTAATTCGCTTACCCCAAGCAGCGATCTTCTGCTTCAGATCATCGATGCGCTCCACCAGTCTACAGGCAAACTCCGGTGAGTTGTCAAAGACATTCTCACCAGGGAATGCCTCCCTGACGAAGCGCACCACCCTCGGCCTATTGTTGCCTGATCTGAAGCTGGTCAGTTTGCCGATGAGGACCCTGGCCCTTGTGATACGGCTTTCAATCCGCCTCATCCAGGCTGGTCTAGTTCTAGTCCTGGGACTAGTACTGCCAGCCTGGCGGGAGCCACCAGCTCTTGTTGGTGGCATCCTGACGCCGACAAATTGACAAACTGTCATTGCGGCGCCAAAGAAAATTGAATCCGTATCCCAAAGGTCCATGCTGCTCTCTAAAAATGAGGGCAGCATGTTATTGACGGCCTCAACGACATCCCGAACCTTGATGCTGAGAGGAACTCGGGGCAGCCTTGGCCTCCTTTCGAGAGGCACTTGGCGATATTCCAGGATCGTCTCTTCGAGTGCGCTCCTCACCAAATCCAAATCCAGGGAGACTGTTCCCCAATCGCTTTCCGCACCACCCACATCCGGCAGGTTAGCAATTGGCTCCCTCCGTACTTCCCGTTCAGGGACTGGAGGGAGAACCTGCAAAGGTGGCTCTTCGTCTAGCGGGGGAACAGCCTCGCGTCGCAATTGTTCGAGTTCGGTAGTGCTAAACAGTTCTGAGCGCTGTATATACCGAACTCGGTCCGCGAGGTTTTGTTCTGTGACGGTCAAATTGGGCTCCAGCCGCAGAAATTCGCGGTACATTGCTGCCCGATAACCCGTCCGCCCAGTTCTCGATCCTGAGGCCCTAAGGTAGGCCCGCATGGCATTTCTATTCATATCAACCGTCCATGCCATGCGGCGCCTAGCTCCACCAGCGGCGGGCACCGACTGCTGGGACTGAGTTGCCCCAGTCCCAACCGATGCCAAGCCATCTGGTGGCTGAGGTGGTCGCGCAGACCGGCCAGGTGGTCGGGCCGGTCCGCGGCGGCTGGGGGACCGCATGCTGCCACGTCCAGCCCCAGCTCCAGACGCGCCCCAGCGATAGCCCCTGGGGAGCGGCCCTATGCGCTCATCATTATTTCCTGTGTCCATTATGATGAGCGAAGATTCACCCGGGTTTTCGCTCACTTGCCCCGGGGAGACCGTTATTGCTCTATTTTGCGCTGAGACCAGTTTGTAGACACGGTCAACACCTACAAACTCAAGCGCTGACTATTTGCATTGCTGGAATGGCAAGCTGGTAAACATTTCACCCTGCCATTCCAACAATGGGCGGTGGGGTCGTCACATCCCTACGCCATTATATTATATTATTATTATTATGGGAACATTCTTTAGTTTCTCGCCTCTCCCATGGCCGAAACAGAAAATATAAATTTTAAATGGGAGAGGCGGTACTCCCCGACAAGAGCACAGTCGGTCGGGGTCACGGAGTCAAGTTCAAGAACCGACGGACGATCCGAGCCGTATCGAGCAGCACCGCTTTCTGCATCTGTGCTGGAACCGACACGCCACAGAAATCCAACCGCCTCAAGTTGGTCGCGAGGCTGGTTGGAATTAACCCGTTCGCGGACAAAACAATTGGGATTATTTCTGTCGAAGTCACACCCCACATGTCGGTGATCTCGTGAGCCAGATCGAGATATTTCCGACGCTTCTCGGTGTCGGCTTTCACGAGACCCTCGTCATGAGGGATAGTGACATCCACTAGAAAAACCCTCGACTGCGACCGATCCCATACCACGATATCAGGCTTATTCGCTAGAATAGTCCTGTCCGTGATAACGGATCGGTCCCAATAGATTTTGGCACGGTCGTTTTCTAGGATTGGCTCCGGCAGATACTTGTAAAACGGCAGCCTCTGTTGCAGGAGTCCGTATTTCAGAGCGAGCTCCTGATGCAGGATTTTGGCTGCTTGGTTGTGTCTGTGCAAGTACTCAGTGTTAGCAAGAGCCGAACAACCGGAAATAACATGCCTAAGTGACTCTCCGGGACGGCCACATGCTCGACAGATGTCTGTGGTACCGTCCTTTAGGATGTATTTCCGATAGTTCCGCGTCTTGATAACCTGGTCTTGTATTGCACAGACAAAACCTTCGGTTTCCCCAAAGAGGTCCCCGAAACGCAGCCAATGCAGGGAGGCTTTACGGTCCACGAAAGGTTCGTGAAGTACCTTGTAAAACCTCCCGTGCAGCTCCTTCTCTTTCCATACGGACTCCCGATCAGAGGTGCTAAGTACCTCCGGGGTTCGCCAATCCTGTGAGGCCAACGATAAGGGAGTCAGTCCTTTATCACTAGCGACCACCTCTCCCCGATTACTATCATCCGTCATCGTCAAGAAATAGTTTCTGAGGTTGCATATCTCGCGGTTGTGCATGGTTTTGGCACTCAAGAGGCCTCGACCACCACACTTCCGCGGGATATACAATCTCATAACCGACGACCTCGGATGATGCATTCGATGAGAGGTCATCATCGTGCGGACTCGTCTGTCCAGAGCGTCGAGTTCGGTCTGAGTCCATCTGAGCACGCCAAATGTGTACATCAGTACAGGCATGACCCAGGAGTTAATGGCTCGGATCTTATTAACGCCTGACAAGTAGCTTATTATTATTTTGGCATTACTTTTAGTTCCTCGCCTCTCCCATGGCCGAAAAAGAAAATATAAATTTTAAATGGGAGAGGCGGTACTCCCCGACAAAAGAACAGTCGGTCGGGGTCAGGGAGTCAGGTTCAAGAACCGACGGACAATCCGAGCCGTATCGAGCAGCACCGCTTTCTGCATTTGTGCTGGAACCGACACGCCACAGAAATCCAACCGCCTCAAGTTGGTCGCGAGGCTGGTTGGAATTAACCCGTTCGCGGACAAAACAATTGGGATTATTTCTGTCGAAGTCACACCCCACATGTCGGTGATCTCGTGAGCCAGATCGAGATATTTCCGACGCTTCTCGGTGTCGGCTTTCACGAGACCCTCGTCATGAGGGATAGTGACATCCACTAGAAATACCCTCGACTGCGACCGATCCCATACCACGATATCAGGCTTATTCGCTAGAATAGTCCTGTCCGTGATAACGGATCGGTCCCAATAGATTTTGGCTCGGTCGTTTTCTAGGATTGGCTCCGGCAGATACTTGTAATACGGCAGCCTCTGTTGCAAGAGTCCGTATTTCAGAGCGAGCTCCTGATGTAGGATTTTGGCTGCTTGGTTGTGTCTGTGCAAGTACTCAGTGTTAGCAAGAGCCGAACAACCGGAAATAACATGCCTAAGTGACTCTCCGGGACGGCCACATGCTCGACAGATGTCTGTGGTACCGTCCTTTAGGATGTATTTCCGATAGTTCCGCGTCTTGATAACCTGGTCCTGTATTGCACAGACAAAACCATTGGTTTCCCCAAAGAGGTCCCCGAAACGCAGCCAATGCAGGGAGGCTTTACGGTCCACGAAAGGTTCGTGAAGTACCTTGTAAAACCTCCCGTGCAGCTCCTTCTCTTTCCGTACGGACTCCCGATCAGAGGTGCTAAGTACCTCCGGGGTTCGCCAATCCTGTGAGGCCAACGATAAGGGAGTCAGTCGTTTATCACTAGCGACCACCTCTCCCCGAATACTATCATCCGGCATCGTCAAAAAATAGTTTCTGAGGTTGCATACCTCGCGGTTGTGCATGGTTTTGGCACTCAAGAGGCCTCGACCACCACACTTCCGCGGGATTTACAATCTCATAACCGACGATCTCGGATGATGCATTCGATGAGAGGTCATCGTCGTGCGGACTCGTCTGTCCAGAGCGTCTAGTTCGGACTGAGTCCATCTGAGCACGCCAAACGTGTACATCAGTACAGGCATGACCCAGGAGTTAATGGCTCGGATTTTATTAACGCCTGATAAGTAGCTATTAAGCACACTTTTCAGTCGTTCATAAAACTCCTCGCAAACACCCTGTTTCACGTCTGCCACCTTCACACCGATGGTTTGTGACATGCCCAGATACCGGTATGTTTCAGCCTCGGAGAGTGCTCTCAAATGATTGGTGCCGATATCGACACCATCAGAGTGCACGACATGCCCCTTCTCAACATGAATGACCGCACACTTATCGACCCCGAGCTCCATCTTGACGGAACCACTGAAATCATTAGTGATCGTCAGTAGCTCCGCCAATCTGTCAGCCGTGGGGGCGTAAAGCTTCAGGTCATCCATGTAAAGGAGATGAGGCAAGCGTGGTCCGCCTCTCCGAAACTGAAAGCCTGTCCCTGAATTCTCCAAGAGTGTACTTAGAGGATTCAGGTCCAAGCAAAACCAAACTGGACTCAGGCAATCGCCCTGGAAAATCCCTCGCCTTATATCAATTTGGTCATTCGCATCCGTCATCCGATGACCGTCTAAACTCAGGATCGTTCTCCAGCACCCCATACACTGCCCGAGGAAGTGTCGAACTGTACTATCAATTTTGTACAGCTCGAGGACCCTCATGAGCCATGTATGAGGTACCGAATCGAACGCCTTCCTGTAGTCTATCCAGCCAGCGGAAAAGTTCCGACGGTTGCGTTTGACCAGTTGGCCTACGACCGCATCGATGAGGAGTAGCTCCTTGCTACCGCGACTACCGCCCCTACATCCGTTCTGAGCTCCAGATATCACATTGTTATCAACAATGTGTTGAGTAATCTTGGAGCTCAGAACGGATGTCAAGGTCTTGTAAATTGTACAAAGACAAGTAATGGGGCGGTATTGTGATGGATCCGCGGTAGCATCGCTCTTTGGAGCTAAATGAGTGACCCCAGTAGTTAAGAAGTTCGGGAGCGTCCCACTCTCGAGGGCGCTTTGGAACTGACGGGCGAGAGTAGCGTGACAGCGCGTGAACCCCTTCAACCAGTAATGGTGCAATCCGTCCGGCCGCGGACTTTTCCAGTTCGGAGCCTTACGGATCGCAGCCACCACATCCTCCTCGGATATGTTGACGGGGTTCATGGGCGCTATGGGCTCGCACGCTCCCTCGACCGCCTCGAACCATCGGCCCTCTTCGTGATCAACAGGCAGCGACCAAAGCACACGCCAAAAGGCAACTACATCTGCTTTTTCCGGTCGCTGACCTGTCGTAACCACGTCGGGACGCTCCAAAGTTCTGTAGAACTTCTTCTGGTCACTCATGAAGAGACGATTCTGTTGGTACCTCTTTACCCTTTCAGAATATCGCCTAATTCGCTTACCCCAAGCAGCGATCTTCTGCTTCAGATCATCGATGCGCTCCACCAGTCTATAGGCAAACTCCGGTGAGTTGTCAAAGACATTCTCACCAGGGAATGCCTCCCTGACGAAGCGCACCACCCTCGGCCTATTGTTGCCTGATCTGAAGCTGGTCAGTTTGCCGATGAGGACCCTGGCCCTTGTGATACGGCTTTCAATCCGCCTCATCCAGGCTGGTCTAGTTCTAGTCCTGGGACTAGTACTGCCAGCCTGGCGGGAGCCACCAGCTCTTGTTGGCGGCATCCTGACGCCGACAATTTGACAAACTGTCATCGCGGCGCCAAAGAGAATTGAACCCGTATCCCAAAGGTCCATGCTGCTCTCTAAAAATGAGGGCAGCATGTTATTGACGGCCTCAACGACATCCCGAACCTTGATGCTGAGAGGAACTCGGGGCAGCCTTGGCCTCCTTTCGAGAGGCACTTGGCGATATTCCAGGATCGTCTCTTCGAGTGCGCTCCTCACCAAATCCAAATCCAGGGAGACTGTTCCCCAATCGCTTTCCGCACCACCCACATCCGGCAGGTTAGCAATTGGCTCCCTCCGTACTTCCCGTTCAGGGACTGGAGGGAGAACCTGCAAAGGTGGCTCTTCGTCTAGCGGGGGAACAGCCTCGCGTCGTAATTGTTCGAGTTCGGTAGTGCTAAAAAGTTCTGAGCGCTGTATGTACCGAACTCGATCCGCCAGGTTTTGTTCTGTGACGGTCAAATTGGGCTCCAGCCGCAGAAATTCGCGGTACATTGCTGTCCGATAACCCGTCCGTCCAGTTCTTGAACCCGAGGCCCTAATATAGGCCCGCATGGCATTCCTATTCATTTCAACCGTCCATGCCATGCGGCGCCTTGTTCCACCAGCGGCGGGCACCGACTGCTGGGACTGAGTTGCCCCAGTCCCAACCGATGCCAAGCCATCTGGTGGCTGAGGTGGTCGCGCAGACCGGCCAGGTGGTCGGGCCAGTCTGCGGCGGCTGGGGGACCGCATGCTGCCACGTCTAGCCCCAGCTCCAGACGTGCCCCTTCGATTACCCAAGGGAAGCGGCCCTATACGCACATCATTATTATTATTTGCCATTATGATGAGCGAAGATTCACCCGGGGTTTCACTCACTTGCCCCGGGGAGACCGTTGTAACCCTATTCAGCGCTGGGACCAGTTTGTAGACACGGTCAACACCTACAAACTCAAGCGCAGACTATTTGCAAAGCCGGAATGGCAAACATATCATCCTGCCATTCCAACAATGGGCGGTGGGGTCGTCACATCCCTACGCCTTTATTATTATTTATTATTGATTTTTTTTATAGCCGTGAGTATATGTATGTATGTATTTCCGTTTATTAGCAAATTTTTGAATAAAACACTATGAAGTATTTATAACAATCTAAAAAAGAAATCATTACGTGTTGTAGGATGCAATTACTGGCGCCATCTAGTATGTAATATGTAAATTAGTAACGATTTGGTTTTGGTCACGGGCGCGATGGCTTATTTTATGTATAATTTCAATGTTTCTCTACCGATTTCTATGATTCTTTTTTTATTGAATAGGTAATAATGTTACCTTTTTTAAATTATGATGAATGAGAGTATTATAAACGTAATATGCTAAGCTATCAGGAGTTACATGTGTTATTGTGAGTCAACCATAAAAGATAGACATATACTGTAACGGGAATATTTTTAGACAATTTTATAAAGAATATTTCCGTCATACATGTTTTCTATATAAGTTTAACCATTAAGGCTGCACACGCGACGGAAGTTTAAAAAATGGAGTAACTTCTCCCGTTTTCCCAAAATTTCCCTTCACTACTCTGCTGAAAAGTATACTATAACCTGCCCAGGAGTATGAAGAATAATTATGCCTAGTTCCGTAAAAATCCGTCGAGTAGTTTTTGTTTTCATAAGGAACATATAAACCGACAGACAGAAAGACAGACAGACAAAAATTTTACTGAATGCATTTTTGGAATCCGTATCGATCACTAATCACCCCCTGATAGTTATTTTGAAAATATATTTCATGTACAGAATTGACCTCTCTACAGATTTATCTTCTATCTATCTATACATAAATCTGTAGAGAGGTCAATTCTGTACATGAAATATATTTTCAAAATAACTATCAGGTGATGATTAGGGATCGATACTGATGCCAAAAATGCAATCAGTAAAATTTTTGTCTGTCTGTCTGTCTGTCTGTCGGTTTGTATGTTCCTTATGGAAACAAAAACTACTCGACGGATTCTAACGAAACTTGTTACAATTATTCTTCATACTCCTGCGCAGGTTTTCGTATACTTTCCAGCAGAGAAGTAAAGGGGAATTTTGGGAAATTTTGGGAAAACGGGAGAAGTTACTCCATTTTTCAAGCTTCCGTCGCGTGTGCAGCCTTAATGGTTAAACTTACATAGAAATCATGTATGACGGAAAAATTCTGCATAAAATTATCTAAAAAAAATCCTTGACAGTTTATGTCTATCTTTTACGGTTGACTCACAATAACACGTGTAATTCCTGATAGCTTAGCAGTTCGGAACATTCTGATTATATTTGTTTACTCTTACGTTTGTAAACCTCTCACTCATCCCTAATTTAAAAAAGGTAACATTATTACCTATTCAATAAAAAAAGAATCATAGAAATCGGTAGACAAACACCGAAATTATACATAAAATAAGCCAGCGCGCCCGTGACCAAAACCAAATCTTTAATAATTTATATATAACATACTAGATGGCGCCAGTAGTTGCATCCTACATCACGTAATGATTTATTTTTCAGATTGTTATAAATACTTCATAGCGTTTTATTCCAAAATTAGCTATTTTATTTTTTATTTTATTTTATTTTATTATATTTGGGGGGCTTACAGCTAAATTTACAATATAAAATAATAGCATAGGCAGAAATAGGCCAATAACAAGCTCCCACATATGCAATGCCTAAGCTATTTAATGGAAATACTGAAACGTTCATTAAAGCGCATTCAAAATCACCAAACTACACTGTTTAGGGAGTGCTATATATTAAATAAATTGAAATCATTGCGCTGAATTTCACAATGCTTAAGCAGGGACTGAAGAAAGAAACCTCAGATATTTAAAAAAACAACGCTACCCGTGCGAAGCTGGGACGATCCACTAGTTATAAGTATAGATTATATATTTATATGCCTTGTGGTGCCAGCTTAGAATATCACTACCTCTATCTACCCACGGGTGTTGTAAAAGGCGACTAAGGGTATGGGGCTTTTTCAAGTGAAATTCATTCCTACTTCTTTGGGCGAAATGTGGTTGATATCCCATCACCAAACATATTTTATTTCTACCAACTTGTCTCCTATCGACTTCCAAATGTGGCTGAAGTGTTTCCAGCTCCAAAGCTCTGGCTACCCCTTTTTGGGATTTATGGCCGTGAGTATATGTAAGTAGAAACAGTTTGAAATATTAATTTTTAATAACTCATTTTATCCCCACCTACGGCCTGGTGTCTACCCTGGATCGGATGCGGATAGTAGACATTAAAGTGTGGCACCGTGACAGCAGCGGGGACCGACGGTTTAATGTGCACGAATGAGTCCGAAGCACTAAATCATCATAATATTGAGGCTATCCCGTGATTCAGCCATTGAAACATTAACCAAACTAGAACCTTAGTACTCTTAATCTTCGATGGCATACCTCTCACGAATATAATTTAGCTACGTCTTTTGGATAAGAGTAACACTAACCAACCATTTTCAACGGGTTACGTATGTATTAGGCGACTTAGGGTGGGCTTTTTAAAACATTGTTTGGTGATGTATTCGGAGTAACATCACCCTCCCTCTTTTATTTTAAAATATTTTTATACATTCACCCATCAGATATTTCTTAGTTTGCCTATAAAAATAAACAAATATTTAATTTTTAAATGCACTTTCCGAGAATCAAATCCTTGAGTTCGTAAGGCTTTTAATCTGGCAGTTGGTTACCGATTCAGTTCTCTTAACCTTGAAACCTTCATTCTACGTAAAATGTAGTTCCTATCTCCTGAAGAGCCTTGGCAATGTAATCTGAAGTTGTAATTAATTCCAGTGATGCTCGGAGCTACACTCACTCTTCATAATAATTGCTTTACTGCTGAGACTTGCTTAGCGGAGTAACATTGGCTAACTAACTATCTGGAAAGATGTTTTGATTATGTTGCCAGCTTGGAGCTCACTAAACTCGAATGTTTATAAAATGTAGTTTTTAATACCATAATAATTGGTTAAGATATTAATTTATTATCTTAAGGAAATCCTCTCGCTCAACATATATTGCGCTCACTCTACTACTACTTCAAGTCTACTTCACTGAGAGTGACAGAGATGGAATAAACGCTTAAGCACTTGATATTCAGAACTATTGTATTAAAATGAAAACTGAAATTCAAATTATAGGATATTACGCATAAAAGAGAGGAAAGTATGACAGAATGTGACATTGTTATAAATGGTAAGAAAGTGGAACAAGTGAAAGAATTTGTATATCTGGGGAGTTTGTTTACTAGGGATGGAAAATGTGAGGAAGATATTGAAAGGAGAGTTAAAAAGGGAAACGCGGTGAATGGAGCCATGAACAGTCTGATGTTGAGCCAGTCGTTGTCAGAAAAGGCTCGAATGGCTGTGCATAATGCTGTTCTGGTTCCCACGCTGATGTATGGTAGTGAATGTTGGGCATGGCAGAAGAAGCATGAAAGTAGAGTTAATGCAGTGGAAATAAGATCCTTCAGAAGTATATGTAATGTAAGGCTGTGTGATAGAGTGAGAAATACTGTGATCCGTGAACGAGTAGGTTTGAGAGATGACGTAGTATGCAAGATAGAAAAAGGAATGTTGAGGTGGTTTGGGCACATAGAGAGGATGACGAAAATAAAGTAGCGAAAGAGATATATAGAGCCAATGTGGATGGGATTGTTAGTAGAGGACGGCCTGAAACGTTTCTTGACCAGATAGAAAACGTTCTTATAAAGGCGGGGGTCCGAAGTGAGAAGAATAAAAGAGCATGTATGAGAAGAATAATGAATGTAAGGGAAGCAAGAGAGGTTTGTCAAGATCGTACTAAGTGGCGATCGATAGTCTCTGCCTACCCCAATGGGAATAATGGGCGTGAGTATAAGTAAGTAAGTACGCACAAATATGTAAAAATACCAGGCCACTCAGAAAGTATTGCGAAAAAAGGTTTTAATGTATGAAACACTGGCCGGTTGTAATGTATACTGAAAATATGAGTCTTTATAAATAAAAAAAGGTACGTTCCAATTTTAAAATTTCCCTCTTTATTTTTTACGAGCTATTTTAAATTGTCGTGTCTTACTGAAAAATGAATCTGAGCCAGGAACATTTTCGCGCTATGATTTTTTATGATTTCAAATGTCGCTTACAACCAGACGAATCATACGATAGACTTCAAATGGCGTTTATGGATGAAGGGCCTTCCAAGGCAACCGTGTATCGTTGGTATAACGAATTCAAGCGTGGTCGATCAACTTTGCGGGATGAAGAAAGAAGTGGTCGCCCTCTAACGGCTGTTACGGATGAAAACGTGGTGGAAGTGAAAAATTTAATTCATGACAATAGGCGAATAACGTATCTAGAGATTCAACACATTATGCAGATTGGATCGGGAAGCGTTCACAAGATTTTATACGAACATCTGCACGTGAGGAAGATAGTTTCACGCTGGGTGCCACACAACCTCACCGAGGTACAGAAACAGGCCCGGGTGGAATGGTGTCGTGATATGATTAATAAATTTGATGCTGGCTCGTCTCTGCGTGTTTGCGACATCGTTACAGGTGATGAGTCCTGGATTTATCAATACGATCCAGAAACAAAGCGCCAGTCGATGGTTTGGGTATTTCAAAACGAAGCGACCCCTACCAAAGTAAAGAGATCTAGAAGCGGTGGGAAGATTTTGATCGCAAGTTTTTTCAATATGACTGGCTATTTGGTGTCAATTCCTTTACAAGATCAAAGAAGTCTTAACGCAGACTGGTATACTACTAAATGCTTGCCAGTAGTTTTCTCAGTTGCTCACAACAATCGACCAAACACAGGGCTCCGCGGGCTACTGCTTCACCACGACAACGCGCCCGCTCACACCGCGCTCAAAACGACGGACTTCCTGAACAGCACGCCACTCTTGGGTCACCCTCCTTACAGCCATGACCTGGCACCGTGTGACTTCTTTTTATTCCCTAAAATAAAAAATCAACTCAAAGGGATACAATTTTCATCGCCGGAAGATGCGCTGTCAGCGTTTCAGCGGGCTGTAAATGAGGTGTCTGCGGCGGACTGGAAAAAGTGTTTCGAAAACTGGTTTAGACGGATGAAACTTTGTATAGATGCTGGTGGAAAGTACTTTGAAAAGATTTAATAAAAACATTTTTACCCATAGAACATTTTTTTTTATTTTCGCAAAATTTTCTGAGTGTCCCACGTATATTTAACTCTACGTCATGCCAATAAAGCAGTGGCGAATTTACCAGAAGACTGAGTAAATTTCAACTGGCGGCAAAATTTAAAGAAAATTTTTATCAATCAAATGTTAACGCCGTATATTCCCGAAGGGGTGGCTGGGGTACCAATAATTCTCAACGTCACGTGACACTATTGTTACCTGGTCTTCAGAGTACCCTAATGAGTACTCATGTTTTGACTTGTAACCAACGGCTTGTCAGTATGTAATGACCACGTTTGTTTTTGTTTTAATTTAAATTGATGGGTTGTTTATAATTGGTTGTAGAATTGGCAGTGAAAAGAAGATAAAGGCCAGAACATATCAGTTCAAAGATTAATACAGTGTATTATTATTATACATATGGATTAAATAACATATTTCAAAATTGAAAACCCGTCAAGGTATGGTCCCAGTTAGTGAAATTTGTGTAAAATAATATATAAAAAATTTAATAATGGCGTGAGTATATTTATAGGTATATATATACTAACTTAGTACTACTAAACACTTACCCGTATATTTTTAATAAGTTTGTAGCAACCATGATATCTCAGTGGGTAGAAAACCACGTATCGTGTAGACGATCCTCGCCTCACAGCCTATTTATGTCCCCACCAAGGGGCTCGAGCCTACCCTATATAGGGCGATTTGGCCATAGTCCACCACGCTGGCCAATCGCGGGTTGGCGGACTAACGACTACTACCGTAATAGTAGCCGGACGGCTTAACGTGCCCGCCGAAGCACGGAGTTATCTTAATTTTCGGATAATCAGGTGATTCAAGCCTGCAATATCCTTCCAGACTGGATTAAATCTTACAAATTATATTTGTAAGGTTACCACCCCCCGGAGATCGAACCCGAGACCTCCGTTCTTGAAACGAAGCGCTTAACCGCGAGATCACGGAGGTAGTTAGACGATGAGGGTTTAAATCCCGGGTTTGGCCTGCACCAATTTATCTTTTCTAAAGTCATATGTGTGGTCATACCATATTTTTTTCTAGGTCTGTTATCTTTATATATTATTTCTGTATAAATAAATTCCTCAGCTGAGGAATTTATACTTCCTTAGCTCTGGTTACCCCTTTTAGGGAAATATAGCCGTGAGTATATGTATTTATGTATGTATTTCTGTAAGCCACTTTCTTGCCCGGAAGCCTGTGACGCGATGAGTTAAGCTAGAAATTTGGTTCAGGTATCGTTATGTACAGTTCGCGGCCGTGGTGTGCACAAAATTCATCTGATGTAACTGGATTATGTTAATTGTTACAGAATTTCAAAGTTTCTATTTTGGCCCATAGACTTTGCTTGAGTGTCATAAGCGCGCGCAAACTTTAGTCGATCAGAGATGCGCTGTGATTGGTCAGAAATTTTTCAAAACGGCCAATCGGAAAAATTCACTAGAAATTCAAAAGAGCTGCGTTGTGATTGGTCGGAAAATTTCAAAATAAACTCATTTTATTGGACGCGACGTAGTCGCGCCAGGGTTACCCACTAGTTTTAATTTACTTTTAGTCTGTGAGTTGTTGTTTTTAGTTTAATTGTTATAGGTGGAGATTTTTAATTGGCATTGCATTGTTTTCTTTATTGTTTAGTTAATGTATAAGCTGTAAATCTTCCAAATAAAATAAACTAAAAATAAAATAAATAAGACTGAGTACTACTAAGTTATGTGACAGTGTATTCGTACAAAACAGCGGTAGGCCTGATGCTTATTACGTGAGTACAATGTCCATGCAAAACGAGGGTTATCTGAACACAAGGTGACAAATGTAACGTATGACAGAAGAATTAGTACTTCTGCCGCCATATACAGCGTGAACGTTTGATCTTTGTTAAAATATAACATAACATAACATAAACGTTCACGCCGAATATCCCCGAAGGGGTTGGCAGAGGTACTAATACTTCTGAACATCACGTGACTTTGTCACCTGGTGTTCAGAGTACCCACGTTTTGCATGGACAGTGTACTCACGTGATAGGGGGCAGGCCTATCGCCGTTTTTGTACGAATACACTGTCACATGACTATAAAGAAACTCCAATTCTTGAACACTGACTTTATTTCCACTTGGTCATATAAAATATATTACCACTAACAATTAACTATTTGTACTATAATTACGGGCAGTAACTTTGACTAAACGTCTTTACTTCACTTCTGCTAACGATAGAATGAATAAAAAATAATGTCCCGCCTCAAAAGCCGTCCTCGTCCCCACCCATTACTTGTCAAACCGAAAACAGTCACTTCAACCGGAAGTTGAGGTGAAACACTTTACAAAACTGGTTGCTTTAAACGGAAGTTGAGGTGAAACACTTTACAAAACTGATTAACAAAAGGTACTCATATTAAAAATCAACATGAATTAATAATATATGTTTTTCAAAGAAATCATTACAATATATTTTAACAAGAATCATTACATTCGGCCATCCTACAGAGTGCTGCCTCCTGGCGCACTCAAAAACAAAATACAAAAGAAATCATTACATTCAATTCATCTTAGCATTAGCACAAATATTAATTACTATATTCTTACATACATATACAACTTGTCAATTAAATTTGAAATATTTCCGTCTATTTAAAAACAGGAAACCATTGAAACCATTTTCTTGTCATGATTGCGGATACAACAAAAGATGTTACATAAATTTATAATAGTGACTGTCACAATCTACTCTTTCGAGTGTACGACATTAGTACATAGCTTAACTAAGTCATTTTATTGAAATTCATAAAAAATGTCATCATGCAGTATTGTTAATTAATTAATAAAATTAATGTTCATTACTCTAAATGTACTATTCATAAATTGAAGTCAGTGAAAAATATACAAATAAAATAAAATATAACCTTGCCACAGAGATATCATCATCATTTTAAGTTGACTTCATAAAAAATAATAATATATATATAATACCTTTCAATCAATTTAAACATATCAAAACGAACACTGAATTATAATAGAACATAAAAACATGTTAACATTAAAATTAAATATTATTCTTCGTCCTTCATAAGTCCTTAACACTATAGAAACATTTTTCCATTAGCCATTCAAATATTTTTCTTTTAAATAATATTATAGGAAAATTCTTAAAGTAATCAGGTATTTTATTATAAGTTTTTCACGACATATATAGTATACTTTTCCTATTTAAAGCCTGTCTCAGATCTGGCATTGCTAATTTGTCTTTAAATTTTATATTAAGTCTATCACTCCTTGTTAGTGGCATATTCTTAAAAAGTGATTTATTACTCTTTACAAAAACACACACTTCATATATGTAAATGCAAGCTAGTGGTAGAATTTTTAATAATTTGAAAAGGCCTTAAACACCGATTCGAAAAATTTATATCATAAATGATTTTACACAATATCGACCTATATCCAAACGTAACATTTTTGCAAAAATATTTGAACAGATTGTCTCCCAGCTAATAATGAATGCTTTACATAAATCATATCTCTCCCTCTCAACATGGATTTTCTAAGGGGCGTTCGGTCGAATCACTATTCATTTCATTTCATTTCATTTATTTTTGCAATCCATAAAGTTGTATACAGCTGTTATATCATATATTATTCACTATGCTATCCTTCACTAACTACCTCATAGATGCCATGGATAAAGGGCGACAAGTTAATGTTATGTACACCGACTTTTCTAAAGCGTGTGATAAGATACATTATTTCATGGCCATAAAATTATTAAATATAGGAATACATGGGGATGTGCTTCGATGGATCATTTGTTATTTGAAGAACCGTTCACAAGCATTGTAATGACATTTACAAGAAAACATAGCTTTATTGAACATGAGTACAGTTTGAATGGTTTACATAAATCAAAAGAGTAACATCAATACGTGACTTGGTAATCGTAATGGATTCTAAAATATCTTTTATTTGTCATATCGATTATATAAAAAAAGAACATTTAAATAACTTGGGTTTATTTTTCGTAGATATATCAAAACCGTTCAAAAACTTACATTATTTTATCATTATTTTTTTTTTTACTTTAGATATGTGCGCTCAATATTGGACTTTGCTAGTATTATCTGGAGTCCCTTTTACGCCTGTCATATTTCACGAATAGAAAGAGTTCAGAAAAAGTTTATAAAAACATTGGAATATTGGTATAATTACTACGGTTATTATCTCTATTCTCGCTCAAATCATAAACTAACCACTCTTCCAGATAGACGTACGCAATTTGACTTGAGTTTCCTGTTTAAATTATTCAATAGTAAAGTTGACTCTCCAGAACTTTAGAAAAATATTATTTAGGATACCTAGACAGTAGACTTGGCTTGCAATAAACAGTTATTTGTCCCTCCGCATCATAAAACTATATATACTATACTTGCAACAATTTTATTTTTGGTGAATTGTGAACTTGTAGAACTCAGAATATTATGAAATTGATCTGTTTTGTAACAGTTCAAACTCTTGTCACAAAATTAAGATATTCGCTTTTGACTTCATTTCATTCATTTCTTTTTTTATAGATATTATTCCAATTTCCTATTTAGGTTCATTGTATAATTGTTGAGCCTGTCTAAAAATAAAAATAAAATAAAAATTACTGATGTATCTACCTGCCGCTTACGAAATTGTTTAATATTAATTTATGAAGCTGTAGGTCTAATTGTTTCTTATGTAAATGTGCACATTTAAAATGTTTACGACTATTTGTTTCCTAAATAAATGAAAATAAAATAAAAATATATCTTAACTAATTAACTTACGTTTGCTCCCGAGTTAACTGTCAGGATATGTACTTCTTACTTATTTTAATAATTATTATTTTAGTTTAAAAAAACATTAAATTAAGAATCCTAACACGAAAGTGATTTAAAAATCTTCGTTGGTTAAAATAATAAAATAAAATAAAATAATCATTTATTTCAAAATAAAAAGATAAATCTTTGTTTTTTGAACGTCAAATTTTAACTTAATACTAAGTTTACTTCGGATTCGGAAGGTGTTTTGTTGAGAGAAGAACCCGTAAGAAACTCGTCAACACACATCTTTTTTTTTTACGTCCATTACAATTTTGGTGTAACCCCGGAAACATCCTGCACAGAGCCCTGATGACACCAAGCCACTTCATCATTAATGTTATCATTGACACTGTAATAGGCTTTCGAACTAAGATTTCTTTTAACTGCTGCTTTGAATTTTGTTTCTGATAAATTTAAAATGTCCTCAGGTATTTTATTATACATTTTTACGCACAACCCCATGAAAGATGTATTTACTTTTGACAATCTGTATTTTGGCACTGATATTTTATTGTTGTCTCTCAGGTTTCGAATATGTCTGTCACAATTTTTCACAAAAGAGGCCTGATTCTTTCTTACATACATAATATTTTCATAAATATATTGACATGGCAGCGTCATTATATTTATTGTTTTAAACAATTCCCTCAGGGAATCTCGGGGTCTCAAATTATATATAGCTCTTATTGCTCTCTTTTGGAGAATAAATATGGAACCAACATCAGTTGCTCTGCCTCAGAGTAAAGTACCGTAAGACATTACACTATGAAAATAGCTGTAATAAACTAATCGAGCTGTCTGTACATCTGTCAAATGTCTTATTTTCCTATCGGCATATGCAGCACTACTTAGCCTGCCAGCTAGTGGGGCTAGCTAATGTGGGGTCCCCATTGGAGCTTGGAGTCCAGAGTTATCCCTAAGAAAACTGTGTCATCCGAAAATACTAACTTTTCATTATTTAAAATTATTTTGTTATCAACGTACCTAACATTAGGTAATACAAATTTAATGCATTTGGTTTTTTTTTTACCATTCAGTACAAGATTATTGGAAGCAAACCATGTTTGAATCTGTTAATCCCGATTATTATATATAATGTCTACAAACAGCGAGTGTTTAAAAAAAAGTGTATTATATTAACAAGTTTTACTATGAACAATTTACAATCACATAATTTTATATAGGATTAAGTTAATGTATATTTAATACATAATGTAATTATTCAACTTGTTAAATAGATACCAAACAAGGTATGGCAGGGGTATTATATCAGTCATTGTCACTGTCACTGCAAGTATCTGAACTACTAGGATCGCTATTCTGAACTTCTAAGGCTTTTATACACACGGTCTAATTCTACCCAAGGCAATTGACAGAACCGTACATACATACATAGTTTACTCAGTCCAATAATTCAGTGAACATACATAGTTCACTCAGTCCAATAATCCAGTGAAAATACATAGTTCACTCAGTCGAATAATCCAGTGAAAATACATAGTTCACTAAGTCAAATCATCCAGTGAACATGCATAGTTCACTCAGTCCAATAATCCAGTGAAAATAAATAGTTCACTCAGTCCAATAATCCAGTGAACATGCATAGTTCACTCAGTCCAATAATCCAGTGAAAATACATAGTTCACTCAGTCCAATAATCCAGTGAAAATGCATAGTTCACTCAGTCCAATCATCCAGTGAACATGCATAGTTCACTCAGTCGAATAATCCAGTGAAAATACATAGTTCACTAAGTCAAATCATCCAGTGAACATGCATAGTTCACTCAGTCCAATAATCCAGTGAAAATAAATAGTTCACTCAGTCCAATAATCCAGTGAACATGCATAGTTCACTCAGTCCAATAATCCAGTGAAAATACATAGTTCACTCAGTCCAATAATCCAGTGAAAATGCATAGTTCACTCAGTCCAATCATCCAGTGAACATGCATAGTTCACTCAGTCCAATAATCCAGTGAAATTAAATAGTTCACTCAGTCCAATAATCCAGTGAACATGCATAGTTCACTCAGTCCAATAATCCAGTGAAAATACATAGTTCACTCAGTCCAATAATCCAGTGAAAATGCATAGTTCACTCAGTCCAATCATCCAGTGAACATGCATAGTTCACTCAGTCCCATAATATGGTTGTGTTGTGGTTGTTGTCGTCCTATGGCACCCCACTGGTGCACAGGGCCTGCACAAGCTCCCGCCACGCCTTCCTGTCTGCCGCGACTTCCCTGGCCGCACTCCAACTCAGTCCCGCCGCTCGCAGCTCGGTCTCCACGCTCCGGCGCCAAGTGTGTACGGGACGGCCGCGGGCTCGCTTGCCGCCCGGTGGGTTCCACTCGAATGCGATGCGAGCATCGCATGGTTGTGTTACGAAAATAAATAATTTTGGTTGTGTTATCCCTTCGCCTGGCGCCGCCATGTTGGTCATTTACGCGCATCTGGCGCCTGTCCGGCTCCGGGAGAGAAAAGAAAAGACCAAGTATGGCGGCCGCCATTTTGCAAATTTTACCACGTCTGGCAGGCCTAGGAGGGACAATTTAAACTGGTCTTCGATGTTTAGAAAAACTAAAATTTTACTGCTTTTCTGTATTATAAGCGTAATAAAATGTAGCATTTTAGATTCTTAATTAAGTACGCTATCATATTGCATACGATAAATATGTATAAAGTGTGAAAATAAAACAATGTCGTAAAGTTAAGATAGGGTCATGGTTTTTTTCCGATTTTCGATACATAATCTACCATAATTCATAAATTTTACTTTTTCTCGTCAATATATGTGTTGTATTTACAATACTATACCCTAATTTAAAACATACAGTCATAAAATCACTTCAATCCATACATTTTTTTAGCAGTAGGAGCATTACTAAATGTGGGCCTTGTCAGGCGCCCCACACAACCGCACACGGAACAATGAACATTAACTGAAATAAATGCCTTGTTGACATTTCTGTTGCACTGTAGTCTATCTTTGTTCTATAAATAAGCTTCAGTATACGTTAGAGCAGTGCAGAATGATTTTTATTCGTCAAAATACACGTCTAAAACAGCACTTAGCTACTTTCCCGGAGCAGGCCGGCCGCCAGACGCGCGAAATATTTATCTTTCCCGGAGCGGGACAGATGCCACATGTGCGCTAATGTCAAAAGTAACATCCGCCATTTTAGGTCTTTTTCTTTGTCTCCCGGAGCGGGAATTTGCCACACGAAGGGTTATGTAAATAAATAAATATGGTTGTGTTATGTAAATAAATAATCCAGTCATCATACAAAGTTCATTACATCACGTATGTCACGATATGCAGGTAGTGTAAAATAATTTCAATAACTCACTCTTACTTTATATCAAATATGTAAAAACCACTCAAATTTTAGTCATAAAGTTTTACAATGTTAAAATAGATTACGAAATAATATTCCACCTGCATAATGTTTTATCAACATTGTAAATAATTTAAAATAAAATAAACAAGATTCTAGACTAAATGAAAATGAAAACAGATACTGTCTTACGTTATCAAATCTAGTCTGTGATTCGTTTTAACACCAATGCACAACGCGAAGTCCTTAACATTTCTTGACGGTAAAACAGTTTAAAACACAGGTAAATTCAAATTACTTCTGTACATATTGCGAATGTCACGGTGCTTCTACATACCCAAACTTCAAAGCCAAAGCTAGGCTTCAATGGCAAAGGTTAGGTTGCCTTTTTTTTTTTTTTTTTTGAGAACATAAAATAAATGTACATATAGGATAGTGTCATTGTAGTATAATATGCATGTCGTGTGAGTAAGCATGATCAGAGAGTAGCCTTGATCGAATGCATGTCGTGTGAATAAGCATTATCGGAGAGTAGCCTTGATCGAATGCATGTCGTGTAAATAAGCATTATCGGAGAGTAGCCCCAATCGAATACATGTTGTCTGAGTAAACATTATCAGAGAGTAGTCCTGATCTAATACATGCCGTGTAAGTAAGCATTATCGGAGAGTAGCCTTGATCGAATGTATGTCGAGTCGTCTGAGTAAGCATTATCGAAGAGTAGCCCCGATCGAATGCATGTCGTGTGACTAAGCATTATCGGAGAGTAGCCTCGATCGAATGTATGTCGAGTCGTCTGAGTAAGCATTATCGAAGAGTAGCCCCGATCGAATGCATGTCGTGTGACTAAGCATTATCGGAGAGTAGCCCCGATCGAATGCATGTCTTGTGAGTAAGCATCATCGGAGAGTAGCCCCGATCAAATGCATGTCGTGTCGTGTGAGTAAGTATTATCGGAGAGTAGCCCCAATCGAATACATGTCCGTGTGTGTAGGCGTATATCAAATAAATAAATGTTATCTATCCTCTTTAAAAAAAAAACTGTCACTATATTCGCAAATTCGATATAAAATAATAACATAGTTATTGAATAGATCTGGTACATACCCACTTCTGAAATATAAAGAAACTCCAATTCTTGAACACTGACTTTATTTCCACTTGGTCATATAAAATATATTACCACTAACAATTAACTATTTGTACTATAATTACGGGCAGTAACTTTGACTAAACGTCTTTACTTCACTTCTGCTAACGATAGAATGAATAAAAAATAATGTCCCGCCTCAAAAGCCGTCCTCGTCCCCACCCATTACTTGTCAAACCGAAAACAGTCACTTCAACCGGAAGTTGAGGTGAAACACTTTACAAAACTGGTTGCTTTAAACGGAAGTTGAGGTGAAACACTTTACAAAACTGATTAACAAAAGGTACTCATATTAAAAATCAACATGAATTAATAATATATCGTCCTATTACTGCAAATACCTGCTAAGTGACATTTTGGCGAAAATAATTTTATTACACCATCGAACTGCATTTTTCAAGCTTTATATGCTGGTAAAACCCTTTTTTCGACATGAACCTTGGATGCGAAGATGGGAATATCATAAAGCATCTTTTTATCAATTTTCTACAATTATGTACTAGTAGAAACTGAAATGTGTATGATAACAAAATGTTTTTTGTTTTATCTCCACCCAAAAACTGTTATTAGATTTTAGATTTTATTTGCAAACCCGTTTTATAACATAATTGCCATTTTGTGTTCCGAATGTAAGTTCTATACGTACTTTACCGTTATTTGCATAAAAGTTGTTAAAGTGTAATATTTATTTTACGACAACCAAAATACACTAAACGTGTGTATCGTTTTTTACCAGACTATTTTAATATCATTTTACTACATTATTGAACAGCTATAAAAAGTTACAGTGACTTAGTTGTTTTTGCCTGTAACTTTATTCCAGTTTTAACGTGTAGTCGTACAGGAAAAACCAGCTAAATGTGCTGACAAGCTTCGCGACGTAGCTAACCTCACTCAGTTGCGGCTCACGCGCCGATGTCACAGTGTTGATGTTTGTAGCTGTCGTTAAAAAAGTTGTTTAATTGTTGTTTAAAAGCTAAATCTAATGATACTGAGCGATAAAAATGAGTACAAGGAGTAGAAGACTTGTTAAAATGGTTACGGGAGATAAGGACACAAATAGTAAGTACAATTAAGATATAAGTAATAAATTAATATAATAAGTTTTAGGTTAGTAGATTATAAATCGATAACTGCAGATTTAAATAAATAATGAATGTGGATAATTGTGCAAAGTAAACATTTATTCATTATTATACTTGGATAAATACAATCGTTTGAAGGTCATTCATTTCGTCGACAAAAGGACGAGCCGAGCTGGTCGGTTGATGTAGTTACCTACCTATCTGAGGCTTTGTTTATTTGTGGAATAAATCGAGTACTGTAATTTTTACAATAATATATATTTAAAATAATTAAATTCAGTAGGTAAGTAAACACTAAGAAACTTTTTTTGCCGCGAAAAAAACGATCAACAAACTTTGAATGCTTGGCAATAAAAAAAAAAGTAAGTAAAGCATAGAACAAAAGTAACTCATTAATTTCCTTGTTTAACACAGAGTATATTAAATAGGCTGAGTTGTATCTCAGAGTAGCCAACCTATTAAAAATAAAGTAAAAAGTACACGGTTTTTTGAGCTACCTATTGCTACCAGCCCGACACTGCAACGGCTATACCTTTTCGCGCCTGTGTTCATCCGCAATATGTATAGACGATGATTTGCAATATTAATATTCTTTTACAGTGTATAATTATTATTTATACTTTTTTTCCAGATGAAAGCCACGTAGAGAAACAAGGCTCAGATCTTGATGAAAAGCAAGAGCGCATAGCTAATGAAATGCAGCTTATCATTAATGATAATTTTTTTGATGATGACCTACCCAATTCGGAACAAGAGTTCGCACAGATGATCGTTCCACTACCAATAAGGCGAATTTCGAATTCGGATTCGGATTCTTTATTCGATGGTGACTTTTCGGATAACGATCCTTCGTACTATCCAGAAAAACCGAAACAGCAGCGGCCAATAGACAACCATAGCGATGATGAAGATTTAATCACGTTACAGGACTTATTAGGCTCTAAAAGTAATAAGTTGTTCCAATCTTTTCCTGGATCTCCACAGCCTGGCCCTAGTAGTCGCAGTCACCCATATGTTGATATGGAGGAAAGTAACAATACATCTTTGGATATTGCCAACAGAACTGACAATGTTGCTTCGGAGATTGTCCAGTTAATATTAACAGATATTTTAGAATTGGTTTGGGATCAGGTAAAAACTATAAGCCGCTGGCGTGCTGTTGATCCCAAAAATTGGAAAAAAAACGTCGCAAGAAAAAGACGTGCAGAAGGTTTATCTTATAGGACTAAGAACCAAATAAGAGCCCCAAAAGTCCCTAAGACAATTAACTGTGCAAACTGCTCATTCAAATGTACAGTAAAGTTTGCAGAACAAGATCGCGAAAAAATTTGCAGAATATATTGGAATTTAGACTTTGTGAGTAAGAAAAACTTCATTTTATCTCGTGTTACAGTCCAACCACCAAAGCGAATTGTAGTTGAAAGACAACGGTCTGTAAGACCTTACACTACAAAATATTATTTTGATATGGGCTTAGAGAAGCATCAAGTTTGCCAGAAATTCTTTTGCTCCACTTTAAGCATCTCGCGTTCAGTAATTGAAGACGCAATCAAACATAGAAATGAACTTGGATTTTACTCCAGTGCTGACGGACGAGGACATAAAATTCCTCCAAATAAAACTCCTCCAGAAAAGGTGCAACAAGTAATCGATCACATTTCTTCCTTTCCTTCAATGGAGAGTCATTATATCAGAAAACAGTCAAAGCGCAAATACTTAGAAAGCACACTTTCTATTAATAAAATGTACGAGCTTTATTTGGAAGAGTATGGAAAGGATAACCCTGTGTCTGCCATAACATACCGCCGAATTTTCTCCACTCAATTCAACCTGAGCTTTTTTGTTCCAAAGAAAGACCAATGCCAGGTTTGTAACAAGTACGCCTCAGCAAAAGAAAAAGATAGAGCTGATCTAGAGGCTTCCTATAACGAACACATAGAAAGAAAAATTGCATGCGAAGCTGAGAAAGAAAGAGATAAAGAAAAAGCGGGGACTGATCCAACCTTTCTATCGGTCTCATTTGATTTGCAAGCTATTTTGCAATTACCATGCTCGAAGATTGGTTTGCTTTATTATGTGCGAAAATTGACTGTATATAACTTAACTATATACGAGAGTGCTTTACCCAACAATGCTTTTTGCTTTCCTTGGTCCGAGGTACATGGCAAGAAGGGAAGCGCGGAGATAGGAACAATTTTATACCATTACTTGTCTTCTTGCATCCCGCGTCACGTCACAAGTATCTCTTTGTTCTCCGACACCTGCGGTGGACAGAACCGTAACCAAAATGTTGCAGCTATTTTGCTTTGGGCTGTTAACGAGATAGAGCATTTAGAGGTAATAGAACAGAAATTTCTTGAGTCCGGGCATTCCTATATGGAAGCAGATTCCATGCACAGCAGTATTGAAAGTGCAAAAAAACACAAGGACTTATACTCAATGACAGATTGGAAAAACATTTTCAAGAGTGCTAGATCAAAAGGAGTCTACAAAGCAGGCAACAAAAAAGTGAAGAAAGATCCTTACAATGTTAAAGAGTTTAAGTACAATGAGTTCTATGACCTGAAACAACTTGCTGAAGCTACAATAAAAAACAAAACTAAAGACTGCAATGGGAACAAAGTTTCTTGGCTAAAGATTAAAAAAATTAAATATGTAAAAGGTGACCCAAAAATCTACTTCAATTACAATGCATCTGAAGAGTATTTAAATTTTGATACCAGAGCAGTTGTACCATCTCGCAGAAATGCAACTTCTCAATCTGGCCCACGATACAGTACAAGAAAAGGAAACCAACGCAACAAGTCCAATCCGAATTCTGTAGAGCCACCTGCAACTCCTGAATCACTCCTACGACATGGATTAGAGAAGTTGTACAATAAACCTTTGGCGATCTCTGCAGCAAAGAAAAAAGATTTACAGAGTCTTTGTCAAAACGGTATCATTCCGGAAGAATACCACGGTTGGTATCACGGGCTCCATAGTGAGAACGATATTGTCGACAGGGTTCCGGATATTGCAGCCTCAGATTCAAGCAGCGATGAAGATTGTTAGCTTTGAATAAAACTCACTTTACGGTTTTAATTCGCGGATTTATTTCGTTTTTTTCATGATTTTTACCGACGTTTCGAAGCCCTTAGTCAAACCTTGAAAATGAGCGCTGGAAAGGGCTTCGAAACGTCGGTAAAAATAATGAAAAAAGCGAAATAAATCCACGAATTAAAACCGTAAAGTGAGTTTTATTGAATGAGTAACATTCGCGTAAACCTAAGAAACAAAAATTGTTAGCTTTGTACCTCTTTGTTTTGTATTTTGATTAATAAAGTAGCTTGCTATACTGATTAAACAATGTTTATTTATTTCAACCATTAATAGATACACCATTGTTACACATTAAATGTCCCTAATACAGTAAAATAAATTCATTAAAACTACTTTCTTAAATAAAAACATTAAAATGAGTAGAATTTAGTGAAGTTAAGATACTTTTAATAAGATATTCCAAAATTGTGTACAGGTAAAACCGGCTATATTGTTGATGATTTTAAGTAAAATAAAAAATACTCGCCAATATACAGGTATTTTTTATTTTTATGTAGTTTGTAGGCATATGGTACGAAAACTGAAGCTTCATAAAATAGAAACATGTTCATAAACACTTAACTGAACGAAATATACAAATATATATTTGTACAGGTAAAACCTGCTAAGTATGTGACAATTTTTTTTCAATCACGTTTTATTGGTCAAATAATTTCATTCTAGGTCTCTTCAATTAGTAAAATGTAAACTAAATACGATAAGGCTTAAGAGTATATAAAAACACTTATTTTTTTTACAAGTTTCAATAGAAAAAAAATTGGTCAAACATTAAAATGGCCATATCTCAAAATGAGATTTTTGCAGATAGCATGTATTTGCAGTAATAGGACGATATGTTTTTCAAAGAAATCATTACAATATATTTTAACAAGAATCATTACATGACTAAGTACAACTCAGCCATGTGGGTTTCCTCACGATGTTTTCCCTCACCGTTAACAACCGTGATAAATTAACCACACATATGTCTTTAGAAAAGACAAATTGGTGTAGGCCCGACCCAGGATTCGAACACTAGTCGCTTGCACGATAACCAAGTGTTCTTCCCACTGGGCTATCACGGTTGCTTGTTAAAATATCTTATTCTTTTATGAAAGAGAACCGTTTAAAAATATTCAACGATAGCTGAATGTATATTTTCAGACTGAATAATTATGCTAATCAATATATAAGAGCTGATGTTATACAATTTGTATAATATCTTTTGTTTTAAACATTTATTTAGACTGAAATAAATAAACCAACTTACCCTTTTTTATTTTTAAATTTAGATAGGGTTAGGCTTCAGAATTCAGAATTTCTCAGCCACTTTGGAAGTTGAGTAAGTTAAGGATTGTGAAATAATGGTGATGAGTCTTCATTTCATATCTGAGCATACCCTGTCTGTCTATCTACATTTTGGCTATAATTTTAGAAATCAATAGCCTAAGCTACATAATTATAACTGCCTACGCCAATTTTGGAAGCAAAGAATAGGACAAGTTATGATGGAAATAGAGAATCGGTGGTGATGGAATCACTTGACACAACAAACCTTGCAACCCTAAATTGTCTTGTTTATAAAAGCAGGGAATGATTTTGACTAGTACATCGTGGATATAATTGTCTAGAAACTTAGCAGAAACCTTAGACATAGTTTTCAGGCTATAAAATAATGTAACACATAATTCAGTTCAGTTGAGGAGCGTCATAAAAATATGATCTAAAATAAGATTTTTCAATGTTACAAGCAATAATAGAGCTATTCGTCACTGACCCATTATTGTAGTAACTATAAATAAAACAGTTCATCCTTTCACAAAGTTGAGTAAGACTAAAATAAATCGTACCAACAATTATCTAAACCATGACTCCAATAATATTGTCCTGCATAGTAAATTCAAACCGTAACATAAAACTGCAAGGTGCTAAATTTGCTATTCAAATTTGACAAGTGTATCGATGTGGAAATAGGAAAACAATATTGTCTGATACGAAATGGAATCGTAATCCGAGGATGGAGTGGGACAGACTCATAATTTCCCGCGAGACGGAAAAACATGGCTTTTCCGATTTCATGTCTATTAAAAATGAAAACTACCAAAATTTAAATAAAGAAGACTTGAATACTGAATTTAGCATCTAAAAGTGTCTTTAACCAGGATTTACCTGTGTGCTTTTCCTGAAGTAGTATATCTGATTCATTTCCCACATACAGCTTTCGAATTCTATACCTTTAATTTTAACAAAGGACGAATTAAGAATTTTTTCAATCGATTTAAAAAAAAAGAGGTACTCAATTCAATTGTTTATTTTTTTCTGTGTATGTTACGTGATTACTCCGTCAATGGTCAATCAACTACAAAATTTACTTTTGTTCGGTTGCATATGCTTCTACTGTGGTCCCATTTAATTTTCATGATGTTCAATAGCATAGTTAATTCAATATACAAAAATGGTTGATGTGGATAGTAGATGAACTGAATGATTATTGAATTTTATATGAAAAATAAGTTTTCATCTAACGGCTGTGACGACAATTCCATTTTGTAAAAATAATAATATATTTTTGGTGAACTGACCAAATACAGACCTAAAATTTAATATCCATTTATAGTTCATCAGACGTAGATTTAGTAAGTCGGTTTGTAAGTTGTATTTTTATATGGAAAAAAGTGGTCAGATCAATTCAATAGAACAAATCTAGATCCAACTCTCTGCCTCACGCATGACTCTCCTTTCCTCCTATCAAAACCGAAGGCATGCAGTCTCTTCCCAAAATGTTGTCGCTGCTTGTTTATATTGAACAAAATATATGAGAAAATGGAAATCCGGTCAATTTATTCTTAAAGCACCAAATAGAGTGATTCCCAAATAATGATGTTCAAACAAGAACGGTCTCTTTATTAGGTCTTCCGCTAAATTTGTATTTATAGATGTTGTTGTAGAACGAATCAAAAGAGATATAAATTAGGATTTGAATGCTTCATTTGAGTAATCAAACATTTGTAGAATCATCCTAAGGACTGCTTTCATCTAGAGAAATAGTAGCGAGACAATAGGGGCTCATTTTATAATATTGAAAAGCTTTATGTTAATAAAAACTTGTTGTTTCGCCTGTTTGAATTAACTTAAAGCAAACTTTTATGTAGGGTACAAATTTCAATGATCATTTTACAACATCATTTAACAACAGGGGAGTTATAGATGAGATTAGAAAACCCCCGCAAAAATAGGTTTTATTGGGTGATTTTTAAATGCTTTAAAATCTATTTAAATTTGTTGATATGACTATATATTCTTTAAAATACTGAAGAAATATATATTTTCGTACCTACTATTTAATCTAATTTAATGATCTATGTATGTGCAGTTTTTATTACAATAACATAGTTTATGAGTAAAATTGAATAATTTATGAATGGATTCCTCCGTGCTTCGGAGGGCACGTTAAGCCATCGGTCCCGGCTATTATTACCGTAGTAGTCGTTAGTCTACCAACCCGCAATTGGCCAGCGTGGTGGACTAAGGCCAAATTACCCTGCTTAGGGTAAGCTCGGGCCCCTCGGTTGGGACATGTATGGGCTGTGGGGATGAATAGATTTAATTTAAGTGCTTTCTAATAAACTTTAAGCTATTCTATCTTTGGCACTATAAGAAAATTTAAACTAACAGTGAGGGTGGGAGGTAATAGCTGCTAAGCGTAGGAACGCCCATAAAAATAATTTTTACTAAATAATTCAGATTTAATTAAAGTACAACATTACTAAACTATTTTTTATAACCTTAGTCAACTTCGAGTATTAGCAAGCTGGTAACATAATCAAAACATCTTTCCAGATAGTTAGTTAGCCAATGTTACTCCGCTAAGCAAGTCTCAGCAGTAAAGCAATTATTATGAAGAGTGAGCGTAGCTCCGAGCATCACTGGAATTAATTACAACTTCAACTTCAGATTACATTGCCAAGGCTCTCCAGGAGATAGGAACTACATTTTAAGTAGAATAATGGTTTCAAGGTTAAGAAAACTGTATTCGCAGTCCAACTATTGTATGTTTCGTCGTAAAGCATTTGGACGAACACGAGCACGGACCTAATCTTGGGAGGTGCGTTTAAAATTAAATTAAATTACTTATTTACCTACACAGTTATACTAACGGCTTACGGCTCGGAGAATCAGAATGTTTTTAACCGATTTTAGAAGTTGGATAGATAAAATATCACATTAAAGGCTAAATCATCGACGAGCCCGAAAATTATGATCGGCCGTCGGTCCTGGGTAGGGTTGTTGAGGAACTTGTTATGAGGAAGAGGATGAGGAAGAGGAATTTTTTAAAATCAATTTTGAGGAAGAGGATGAGGATGAGGAAGCTGGCAGACTAAGAGGATGAGGATGAGGAAGAGGAAGAAAATAACAAGTAACATTACGCAGATTACGCCAGTATTGAACTTGTTTACATGTTTCCATCTCTGTCTTCCTTTGACCATTTCATACGGCGAGACTTCTCTGTCTCTCTCTCTCTGTCTCTTTCACACACATTTCGTTTCAACAAAACTTATAACTCTGATTCCTTTAAAATTCCTCTTAAAATATGAGGAAGAGGACTTTTTTAAATTAAATTTGGAGGAAGAGGATGAGGATGAGGAACCTCAAAAATATGAGGAAATGCCTCATTTTGAGGAAGAGGAAGAGGAATCCTCATCAACACTACTCCTGGGTACCATTACGGTAGTGAACTTAAATGTCTACTGACCCGCAGCCTATCCAGGATAGGTTCAAGGCTGGTTATAGAAACATGTGGTGTGTGTGTATGTGTACTCAGTGGGAATAATGCGGTTTTAACAAAAGAGATATCAAACTAGTTCTAGTATCAATATATTTCGTATTTCATTCATACATACATGCATACATACATGTACTCACGGCTATAAATCCTACAAAGGGGTAACAGAGCTTCAGAGCTAAAAAACCCTCAGACACATTAGGAAGTTGATAGGGGACAAGATAGTAGAAATAAAGTATCGTTGGTGATAGGTCTCCAACCGCATCGCCGAAAAACCGCTTCATAAAACCCCATACCCTCAGTCGCCTCTTACGATATCTGTAGTGGCGTATTTCATTCGTATTCATGATTGCGTTAATTTACTATTGTTGCATAACAAAACACTAAACACAGATTTCGTGAAAGGAGTTTTCACGAAGGGAAAAGTTTAATAATTTATTCTTTTGTTGCGAAATTACATTATTAAAGCTCGCAAGTGTTTTTGGCCAAAGCACATCTTGTTTGAGAGCCTTCGCTGAGAGTATCTCTCAATAGGTCGTTCTTGAGAACCAGTTTGTTTTGTGATTCATTGAAAACTTTACAGGGAAAATATTTATTATTTGTCTACAGGAATATCTGGATGCTTATCTTAAACTAACTGGTAGATTAAATACGTCTTTCATTACGAATACATTTAGTTAGGTGTAATAATTTTGTATAGGAAACAAATCCGTTTAACAACTTTCCAAGTCAGATTAAATTTTAATTATTCGGTGGATATAATGATAGTACGGTAACTGACAATTGGATTCTGGCTGGTCAATTTAGGTATTCTTGCAACTAGTATAGATGGTACATACATATACTCACGGCTATGGATCCCTAGAAGGGGTAGCCAGAGCTAAGGAATTAGAAATTCCTAAGCTAATTTTGGAAGTTAAGTGGGAAAAAGATTGTAAAATAAGGGTTGCTGGTGATGGGCTTCCAACCACATCGCCCAAAAATCCATTAATAAGCTCTATAACCCTTAGTCGCCTCTAACGTACCGTACACCCATGGGCAGAAACGGGGTAGTGCTATTCTTAGTCGGCACTACAAATCTACAATAAAGATAGCATTAATATAAATCGGTTTATTTGTTAGTATCGTTAAGATGTGTGGAATAAAGGTTGGTTATTGTAAAAGATGAGCTTTCTAAAATCAATGAACCTCTCCATTACACACACAAAGCACCTTAAAGAGGTATTCCGTGTCTAACCTAATATTTGCGTTCACACTTCACAACGTTCAGTCAGCACACAGACCACTTGAATAGTTCCTGGTAGAACGATTGTTAAGTGTTAATGCATTCATGAATACTTAGTTACCTTAACAAATGTCAGGTTTTCATAGTTTTAATAAAATGAACTAATCATAATAATTTTACCCAGTCTGGAAGGATATTGCAGGCTTGAATCACATATCACACTCATCATAAGATGATTCCGTGCTTCGGAGGGCACGTTAAGCCGTCGGTCCCGGCTACTATTACGGTAGTAGTCGTTAGTCCGCCAACCCGCAATTGGCCAGCGTGGTGGACTATGGCCAAATCGCCCTATATAGGGTAGGCTCGAGCCCCTTGGTAGGGACATATATGGGCTATGAGAAAATTAAAACAAAATTAGTAGTAGTGTATGAAAAAAATAATTACTAGTCGCCTAGTAATCTTATAATATTTATAATAGAAGTTCTATATAACCAAGGTTTTTGATGGGTATGACAAAACTAAGCAGATTAGTATTACTAAAAACGGTTATTTAAAATGTGCGAGTATGTATTGTTAGTACATACATACATACATATACTCACGCCATTAATTCCCATTGGGGTAGGCAGAGACTATCGATCGCCACTTCGTACGATCCTGACAAACCTCTCTAGCTTCGTTTACATCCATCAATCTTTTCATACATGCTCTTTTATTCTTCATACTTCGGACGCCAGCCTTTTTGAGCACACTCTCAATTTGGTCCAAGTGTGTTCTCCGTGGTCGTCCTCTACTAACATTACCATCCACACTAGCGAACGTATTGTTAGTAAGTGTATGAAATTTGTTTTTAAAATGAAATGTGTTTTGTTTCCGTATTTGTGGCATTGCAGTTGGACGCCCTGTATACAAACTGAAAGCATACATATACCCACGGATATAAATCCCTAGAAAGGGTAGCCAGAAACATGGGAAAGTTGTGTGGGAAAAAGATGGTAATATAAAGGTTGTTGGTGATGGGTCTCCAACCGAACCGTCCAAAAATCCCTTAAAAGCCCCAATACCGTTTGTCGCCTCTTACGTACACCCACTGGAAGAAATAGGGTAGTGCTATTCTAAGCCGACACTACACAGCAGTGACAGCACAAACTGAAAGATGGACATGAAATTCAGTTAAAATGAGTAAAAATACATAGTAAAATAAACATAAACGTTCACGCCGAATATCCCCGAAGGGGTTGGCAGAGGTACTAATACTTCTGAACATCACGTGACTTTGTCACCAGGTGTTCAGAGTACCCACGTTTTGCATGGATGGACGCATTCACGTATATAATAGTATATTGTATAGTATACATAGTATATTATATGTATTCACTTATATGGATATATTATTCTTGATACATAGAGAGAAGCTATCGATCGCCTCTTTATAGAATCCTGGCAAACCTCTCTAGCTTCGTTCAAATCTATTAATCTTTTCATACGTGCTCTTTTATACTTCATACTTTATTTATTTATTTATTTATGGAAAACAACAGCTTTTACAAAAAATAATAATATTAAATAAAATGTATACATTTCGAAGCCTTTAGTTTTCACCAATTTACTAACAAACCTTTTTTGTTTTGTAGAGTTAACTAATGTTTATATACTTAAATAAATGTAAATAGATATATGTACACATAATAATGAAAGTATATAATGTCCATATAAATATATATATATATATATATATATATATATGTAGAAAAAAATATATGAGGTTAATAATAAAATTTATATGTAATTTAAATAATATTTCTTATATATATGAAATATATACATATATATAATATATATAATGTTATCAGATCCTAACTACATTGAAAATAATGATTAGCTATGGTTTTTTTCAAATTGGAAGAGCTTATATTAAATAAATCGATTGCCAAATCTTTTTCCTTTACTATTTCATTGAAACTCCTAGCTGCCCTAAGTAAAAAACTGTTTCGTCGGTAATTGGTCCGTGCGGGTCCCACCGCCAGCGGAGTGTGGTGCCGGGGATGCGCCCCGCGGGGGACGCGCACGTTGATACCGGCGAGAAGCTCGGGACAGTCTACTTCTGCTCTAGCTATCTTAGCGAGGTAGTCTACATCTGCTATTTTCCGTCTATATTCTAAAGGGAGAAGGTGGTGCCTTTTGCAGCGATCAAAGTAATTAGAATCATGCACACCGGTTTGGTATTCGAGATACCGAAGGAAACGCTTTTGGATGGACTCAATTCTGGTTATATAATTTTGGTATTGTGGGTTCCAAACTTGAGATGCATATTCAAGTATACTGCGAATGTAGGTGCAATACAGAATTTTGATGGCTTCAATGTTTTTGAAATATTTACAAGTCCTAATAAGAAATCCTAGTAATTTAGGAGCTCTCGACGTAATGTTATTAATATGTAGGTCATATAGTAGATTTGTATCTTGAGTGATTCCGAGATCTCTAATGGAATCAACCCTTTCTAGTTCATGTTGCTGAATGTGATAGGATATTAGTAGGGGTTGCTTTTTCCGAGTGAAGGTCATTACCTAACATTTTGTTACATTAAGTTCCAGTTTGTTACTTTTGCAATATTCATTAAATCTGTCTAGGTCACATTGGAGGTCTTTACAATCATTTAAGTTCTTTATAGCTTTCATAACTTTTAAATCATCTGCAAAAAGAACTATTTTAGAATTAGTGAAGCAGTTTTCGACATCATTAATGAATAACACGAACAGTAGTGGGCCTAGCAATGAACCTTGTGGAACTCCAGAGGGTATATAGGTCCATGCCGAGCTATACCCACCTGTTACAACTGACTGCGATCTGTTCATGACATAGGATGCAAACCAACGCAACAAATCTCCCCTAATCCCTGCTGAGTAAAGCTTGTTGAGCAGTTCACTGTGGTCTAAACGATCAAATACTTTTTTAAAATCGGTGAGAATAACATCAATTTGAGATCCCATATCCATCTCCACTGAGATAAATTCGTGGGTAATAATTAGATTCGAGGTGGTGGATCGCCTCTTAAGAAAGCCATGCTGAGCAGGTGTGAAATCATTGCCAACCGCAGAGTAAACTTGGTCATAAACTATTTTTTCAAATATTTTTGCAAATAAGCAAAGCTTTGATATGGGTCGGTAGTTATCAATAGCATTCAATCCCCCAGATTTGTGAACAGGAGTGATGAAAGCCGACTTCCAAATATTTGGTACGTCACCATATTTTATTGACTTATTAAATAAAATACAGAGAGGTAAAACTAGTGAATCTGCACACTTTTTGACAAATATAGGTGAAATATTATCTGGACCCGATTTTTTATTGACATCTAGAGATTTTATCACTTGAAGGATCATAGAATTTGTTATTTCAATAGTCGATATAAAATTAATATTATTTTTATTTGCATTATTGAATTCGGTGATGTCCACCCTATTTGTGCTACTGGAAGAGAAATTGCGATGAAAGTATTCAGAAAAAGCGCCACAAATACTGTCACCCGAATTGTATGATTGACCACCAAGACTCATGGAGTTCGGAATGGATTTATCCCCATGTCTGTTAGTTCTCACAAATGACCAAAAAGATGCCGGATTGTCTAGCGGATTGTCAATAATACTATCTTGTATTTTTTTCATATAATCTAAGAAACATAACCTCTCAATATCTTTGACCTGCGATCTGAGCGACGAAAAAGAGTTGTAGTCAGCAGTATTATTGTAGATTTTGTATTTACGGTGGTATTTTCTTTTTTCCCTATTTAATTTAATTAATTGTGGAGTATGCCATGGGGCTTTAAAGGCGGATTTAGGAGAAGTTTTAGGTATAAATTTGTCTATGACTCTATATAAAGTTGAATAAAAAACCGATACTGAATCCTCCACAGTCCTCTGATCGAAACTTTGCTGCCAAGGAATTAAATTTAATTCATTTATAATTTCATTGTAATTAGCTTTGTGGTATTGATAAGTTAATTTGTTTTTTTGTTGTAAGTAACACGGTTTCGATATTAAAACACATATGTCCAATGCTTTATGATGGGGGTCCTCTGGTACCAATGGATCCTCAGAAGCAGTAACGTCTAGTGACATATTGGACAAAACTAGGTCCAAGATTCTGTTATTAATGTTTCTTATTTTATTAAATTGGGCTAAATTACACTGGTCTATAGCATCTACAAAAAAATGCTGATTTTCTCCCATAACTTGGTGTGGTTTATCTTGGGAGTCGCTCCAGCAAATACCGGGCAAATTAAAATCACCTAATATCACATAGTTACCGTCGGGGCAAACGTTGTAGATGTCTAATAATTTATTAGAATAATTTGATAGTTGGGTATTAAAAGAGTTGCCTAAATGTTCCGTGCATAGATAAATAGTACATAAATTAATTTTTGTCACAATACCTTTCGCATCAGCTACCGACAGGGTTATCCATAAGTCTTCAGCAGACGATCTCCAATTAACACGCTCCACTACCGCGTAATCCCTAAGCACGGCTATCAACACTCCACCACCGCGAGACTGGCCCGACTTATTATAACACCTATCTCGTCTCCAAACCACGTAACGCTCGTCGAACAATTCACTGTCACTAATTCCATCTAACAGCCATGTTTCGGTTATGGAAACTACGTCATAATTAGCTAGGCAAATATTTCTTTTGAAAACATTTACTTTACTACGTAATCCCCTAGCATTTTGGTAGTAAATGTTAAAGGTAGCCATTTATATCAGTAACACTATGTTCACGTATAATTATTAATGCATTAAATAGTTGATTTATCAAAGAAAAAGTTAAACATGTCGTTAAAAATGGCATGTAGGTAAGTTTAGAAAACATATTTGAACGTCGTCGATCGAATTGACAATCTATACGACTATTATTTCGCACATAATTGAAACTGATATTACCGAAAACAGCCGATGATATGAAATTAAACTGAAAATCAAGCAATGTAACTATTACGGGGCTAATTCTTGAAAAATAGTTTAGCATAAAATGTTTGAAGGGTAGTTTGTTTTTTACACACTGAATAGTATTTTGAGCGTCGATCGTCTTTACAGAGCTTGTCAACTTTGGGTGCCTGCCTCCGTCCACACTCATTATATAAATGAAAATTAAAAAAGACTTTTCCTTTCATTTTCTAAGTCATGCAAGTTTAAGTGTATTAGTAGGAATCAGCGAAAGTCAAAACCATTTCGATAATCGATAAGTATTTCTGGCAAAGTGCAACTTCATGTTTGACTTAATGCAGCGTTTTCGAGTGATAGAATCGATTCTGCAGATTCCATTCGAATCGAAGTTTAATCGTATATTGCCAAATTGAGACATAAATTTAGCGTCAAGATTCATCGAAGTTTCGTTAACAAATATTCAAGAGGGTTTTAACATGAATTATGGAAACCTTGAGCTTCAAAGTTACTAACTTTATACTAGTTACTAATTTTATGTTATAATTATACTCTTTGCGTACTGTAACTAGGTGGGTATTTTTTTAACTTACTTTAATTCTGCTGAATCTTAAACCAACAACCCAATTTCATTTTTGCCACATGTAAAATTAAATACCTACTCCTACAACGTAAGTGTGACTTATCGCTGTCCGCAAATTCATTTGTAAAGATTGTTGGTGGATAGATTACCAGTGTTTCATAGTCGCCGTCCCGGAGCTTGGTGCACTCCGGGTACTAAATAACCTTACCTAGTCAAGCGGGGCTCTGGCTAGGTGGACAGTTTACTTCCCTTGCTTCTCGTGGGTCCAATATGTGTTCCAATTCTAATAAACACGGAGGCGGCGATGTAGCTCGCCACTCATCACGCCATGGTTTCTCACGGGGCGAAAAGTGGGCTAAAGAGACCCGCTTCAGTACGATGAATGTATGTGGAGGAATGTTTGAAAGATTAGATGAAGTATGAATGATTATGAATTAAAGAAAACTGGATTTTCTATGTTTAAATGAGACGAAGCGTAAGGGAAAGGAAGTTTCACAACTTGGCAACATCACAGCAATCTGGTCTGGAGTCGCTGACAATGACCGAGCAAGCCAAGGAGTGGGACTTCTGATATCTGAAAGGATGGCTCAGTGTATGAAAGATTACGAATGTGTGAGTCCAAGGCTCCTGTGGATTAAGGTGAAATTGGGACTAGTCCGGATGCGCATAATTTGCGTTTATGCTCCGGACATGTCTAAATCCCTATCCGAGAGGGAGGAGTTTTGGAATCTGTTAGACGATGTTGTGAATAGGTGTGATCAGAATGAGAGACTTAAAATGTTAGGAGATTTTAATGGCTGGGTTGGTGTGTCACGCAACGGTTGCGAAAGAGTTTTAGGAAAGTTTGGTGATCAAAGAATGAATGAGAATGGCGAAAAATTGATTGAGGTATGTTTGGAGAGGAATCTTTGTGTTACAAACACGTTGTTTAAACACAAAGATATCCATATGTATACAAGACAGAGGGGAAGCGAGAGAAGTATGATTGATTTTGTGATAGTTGATGAAAGGCTGAGAGCAAAGGTTGTTGACACCAGGGTCTATAGGGGCACGAACGTTGGCACAGATCACTTTCTCGTTATATCACGATTAAGGGGTCTGTGTACGCGTTGGCGTCACAGGCCTAAAGTGTCAACAACGGATTTTGCGAGAATAAAAGTGGAAAAACTGCAAGAAGATGAAAATATCAGAGACGAATATGTGAGAAAATTGGATGATAGACTAAGTTGCGTGGAGATGAAGGATGAAATGGAAATAGAAGAAGTATGGGATGTGCTCAAATCGACGATGGTTGAATGTGCGACGGAAGTTTGTGGTGTGTGTAAAAGGTCAAATAGACCACCAACAAGTTGGTGGGATAAAGTTGTGAAAGAGGCGGTTGGAGATAAGAAGAAAGCGTGGTTACATTTACTAGCGATTAAAGCTAGTAAACGGATGAATGCGAGTTTAACTGACGATGTAGTGCAGAAAAATGAAGATGAATATAAGAGAGTTGAGAATGAGGTGAAGAAGAAAATAGAAAAGAAAAAGCGGGATTTGCAAGAGTGGTGTGAGAGGAAACTTTTTGATAATTTCCGGAATAACCAAAAGTTATTCTGGAAGTATATCCGGAAAGAAAAGGGAGTTTCCCAAAACACGAGAGTGAGTGTAATAAGAGATGAACAGGGTGAATTGGCGACGGATGAAAGTAGCATGAAACGGGTATGGAAGAATTATTTTGAGGGACTGTTTGAAAAAGAGGATGCATCCATTTCTTCGCCAATCGACAGTAATGTTGATTGGAACGAAGAGATGGGTGATTTCAGTGAGAGAAATAATAAATCCAGCCACAGAATTTTTTTTTGGCCACGTGGTTAAACTTCTCATTTAATAACTAAGCATCGGAAATATGACATAGCCTTTAATAAACTAATTCATCATCTTCACAACGCCAACTAAAATTGGTAAAGAAAGCTTCAAGTTTAAATCAACAATTAATTTTACTTGTCTTTCTGATTTATACATTGCCTACTAATTTACTAACTCGGCCATGGAATTTGCAACTCATCACCATTTTACGTTTTACAGCTTCAATACAAGCTCCTCAAAAATTGTATATTCAAGCTTCAATAGACAACATCATATATTATAAATAAGCATGTAAAATAATACTTCATATTCTTTTATCGTGAAAATAGCCACTGTACGATTTGGCGCGAGTACGCGACATGACAGCAACCGGCGACTTGCACCAATCAGAGAGCGCCATTCGATTCTTGTACCGACCCGATCGAAAATCAATCTTATAGTTTTTGAAAAAAAACTCTGAATTTAAAATACCTACAAAAAGGCAGCTTTTAGCAGATCGCCGGCGTATCAAATATGGACCCTCCACTATTTCTTTAGGAGAATTGGAAAAATGGATAATTAAACACACTGATTCGTACAAAACGGCGATAGGCCTGCCCCCTATCACGTGAGTACACTGTCTAAGCAAAACGTGGGTACCTTCTCTGGAAACTAGATGGCGCTTGCCATGTGAGTTCAGGAGTATTGGTACCTCTGCCAACCCCTTCGGGGATAAACGGCGTGAAACAAAAAGTTCAAAACAAAGGAGAGAGCATGGAATTGAGCCAGTGATTTTAATGATACAATTGTACATGACAATAGCTTCACTGCAGTAATTAGTGCGAACAAAATAACACTTGGGAGTGATAAACTGAGACGATTTAGCAAAATGTTTTTGTAGCTCGGAGAACTTGGTCAGAAGCGTGGAGTAAATAAACGCTTCTCTCTCGAAGGCCAACGTAATTGCACCACTTACTCGGTACCTCTCGTCTGTCGGTGCTAATTTTAAAACCAAATTGAAGTTTGTATCATTGCCACTTATTTGTCCTCTCAGAACTACCGGAATGAGGACGCCAAAGTAGTTTTGTGCGACAGTTTCGAACTTTTGCCGTTCTATTTGACAATTGACTACTCTGTGGTCGAGCGCGATGTTATTTAAAATGCTTTCGATGTATTCATCACTGAATTCAGACATTTTTAAGAATATAAACAGTATTTGCTTAATAAGTCTAAATTTGACACTTTGTATATTATGAAAAGATAAAGCATATGCGAGATATTGATTAAATAATGTAATTTAGAGGTTAGCGTCCGTTCTGCACAGATAAAACGTTATCACAATTAAAGTGCAATTTCATGTCGATTTCAAATTGCTACCCTTTTCTACCAAAAATGTATTTCTTTTTTAATGACTTTACAACCGGTTGACCCACACTACAAAAATGAAGTTTACGCCGTTAATTCACAAAATTGTGACAGAAGCATTAATACTTTTTAATTTTACGTGTTTTTTTTTTTTATTTTTTTAAAGTATCTTTTCTTTTGATCGATATTTTCTGCTTACCCAAAAAGGAACTAATGGCGCAAGTATAGTATATAAGTTTCACCTTCCTACAATCGACTTCTAGTCTCCGTTTCATTGAGTTATATTCAATCCTTCTCTATAACATAATCTTCAGGAACACATGACTCAATCTCCAAGACAATATTAATAGAAGACACATCGGCATTCAGGTCACGGTGTGCAGTTGCACGTTCGTCGGCATGGAGTCACGTGACGACAACATGTAGCTCGATAGTCCGAAACTTACGCCATTCATTTTCTTGATGTGAATATTTTTCGAAACAATATTTTAAGAACCCAATCCCATATAATATTTCTACTAAAACTAAAGCAAAAATATTTATAACGAAAGTGTTACTTATTAAATATAAAGATAAAATATTAAGTTTCTTGCGACTGGTTGACTTTTATACATACATACATATACTCACGGTTATAAATCCCTAGATGCGGTAGCCAGAGCTAAGGAATTAGAAATTCCTCAGCCACTTTTGGAAAGTTGAGTGGTGGAAAGATGGTAAAATAAAGGTTGTTGGTGATGGGTATTCAACCGCATCGCCCAAAATCCCTTAAAAGCCCCAATACCGTTAGCCGCCTCTAACGTACACCCACCGGAAGAAATGGGGTAGTGCTATTCTAAGCCGACACTACACAGCACTTGACTTGACTTTTATATTCTTAAAAACTTACCGCAACTTAGTTGTATAAATAAGTTTTATAGATTTAATAAAAATGCAATCGGCCTTTATTTTTATGAGTAAAATAGAATAGAAATATACTGATATAATTGAAAGGTAACCTTTTTTGGTTTTGGAAAATACAATATATTAATATATCACTTTTCGAGAACATATTTCTTCATCACAAATGTTCCCGATCACAATGTTACTGGCGAAATATCGATCTTTTACGTGTTGTTCATTTTGTGTTACCCTTGAAAATTATCCTTCCACTTTAATTGAAACATGTTATCTTAGGAGCGGGACAACAGGTAATAGTTTTGTTGGGCCAAAAATTTAAATATTCATCATAATATGCTAAGGCCAGATGAAGGATTATCTGGTTCAGAGATTTGAATAATATGCAAAGTGGAAATCATTCAGGGCATTTTCTTATTTGCGTCCGCTCACCAATATAACTATATGGTGGATATAACTATATTTTTTACGATACGACAAAAGTTGAATATTAGTTTGATTAGTAGTGAATTATTTTGGCTGGGGTGCCCTAAGCTGTTACGGTTTAAAGGCAACTTACGGTTTTGGGGATTTTAAAGTGATACGAGGGGCTTGCCAAAAGAAGTTAGATACTCTTTTCTTATTTAATGACACTGGCAAGCTATACAGCATCTTATAGACTGGTTTTTTATTGACATATTTGAATATAGAACAGACTTTTTTTATTTATTTTTATTTGAATGAGCATCATTTTTCCGAGAATCTGGCGGGAATTCACTTGCAACAATGGAGCTCAGTCGACGTGATTTTCGCGCTAGGATTTATTATGACTTTAAAAAAGGTTTAAAGCCTCAAGAATGTTTTGAACTTTTGGCTTCTACTTTTGGTAGGTCTGCTTGATCCCAAGCAACAGTATTCAATTGGTTTGCTGAATTTAAAAGAGGACGGGGATGTCTTGAAGATGAAGCGAAGACAAGACGGCCGCCAACCGCGGTCATGCAAGAAAACGTTCGTGCAGTCGAAAAACTTATTCGCGAAAACCGACGAATTACATATGTGGAGCTAGAGCCAGAACTAGAAATTGGATCAGCAGCAATGCAAACCATAATTCACGACCACCTTTCTCTCCATAAACGTTGTTCGAGATGGGTGCCGCATAAACTTACCGATGAGCAGAAAGACCGTCGGGTGGATTGGTACCTATTCATGATAGATAACTTCAACGGAGGCGAGAAAAAAAACGTATATGATACTGACTGGTGACGAAACATGGCTATATAACTATGATCCCGAATCGAAGCGACAGTTGACTGTATGGTGCTTTGAAGACGAGCCAACTCCAACAAAATGTCGCTGTGCACGAAGCACACAGAAACAAATGGTCGCCTCGTTTTTCTGCAAAACGAGTCATATTGCTACTGTTGTGCTAGAGAATGAAATAATGGTGAACTTCGAATGGTATGTGACAGTTTGTGCTCCAACAGTAATATTAGCTTGGTGTGACAAGCGACCGAAGTCAGGAATCCGGCACCTTCTCTGGCACCACGACAATGCGGCGCCGCACACGTCTGCCAGAACACTAGACTTTTTCAACTCGAAAAATGTGTCACTCCTCCCTCACCCGCCATATTCCCCCGACCTAGCACCTTATGATTTTTACTTGTTTCCAAAAATCAAAGAAAAACTAAAGGGGAGGTTTGAAAGCAAAGAAGATGCGTTGGTTGCCTATAATTTCGAGATTTCTGAGGAAGAGTGGTCACAGGTATTTTCCAATTGGTTCAGACGTATGGAAAAGTGTATACGTGCTCAGAGTGAATACTTTGAAAAGATCCATACTTTTAATTAAGAATAAATTTTATAATTTTTGAGTATCTAGTTTCTTTTGGCATGCCTCTCGTAATTGGCGATGTTGCTGTAGACTTATCTTATCACATACTTCAGTTTTCATTCTTTACCCGTTTCAATATTCAAAAATGGCTTATGATATTGAAATTTAGAAGCTCTAGCTTATTATTTCTTTTGGATCTATAACCGTAAGTATATATAGATAGTTGTTACGCAGTGTTGTTCACAAATAGCGAACAATGTGAAGGAAACAGATTTTTATGTTTTTGGTTACAATGAAATATAAATTAAAAAAATGGGTTTTTAAAGGTCTTTCAACGTCAAAAACTCTGCTTATTGAACATACACATCTCCGAAACTAGAGATGAATGTCTGCTGCTGACTTTTTTCCTATACCTTATGCACCTTGACACCGGGTTGAGCTACGAGACAAATAAGCATGAACGATAATTGTTTAATTATTAAAAAGACAAAGACATATTAGTCGTTTGAAACTACTCTCAAAAGATCATATATGATGTGCAATCTAAAAGAAATAAGTCATACACATACATAATAGACGTCGTATATTTCGGAACAGACTTGGAAGAGGTACTGATGATTCTTATGAAAATAACGTTTCATTTTTTTATCTAATTTTGGATTTTTACCCGGTCAGTCTATTCAAATGAGAGGTTCCGGTATTTCAATACTCAGTTATGGGTTTTTCCCCACAAATTTTTCCCTCATCGTTAAAGCTCAGGTTCAGGTTACTATGATCAAAACTAAAGAGGTTACTCGAACCCATGCTTCCTTGGTGCCTTTCCCACTAAGCAACCGGGGTCACAAATCAGCTCAGGTCTAATTCATCAATCATTTTATTTTTGTAAGCCATACTGCACATTTTCTTTTAATAAAAGCATGAGATGGTATCACATATCTATGATGTCATGCCTATATTCTGAAGGGGTAGACAGATATTATCTCTCTCACTCGTATTCTCATGCAATGTTGATGTGTATAAGCGCTCGAAACCTTTCTTTGTTTCAGGACAGCACGGAATTCAGGGTAATTTAAATTGAAAGGTATTTTCTTACGTACACACACGCAATTATTTACAATTTAGGTTAAATTGGCCGCAACTTTGTACGATCCTGGAAAACATTTCAAGCCTCGTCAACATTTATCAATGTTTTCATACATGGCCTTTTATTCTTCAGCCTTCGTACGCTTGCTTTTTTACCACATTGTCAATTTAATCTAAATGAGACCTCCATGATCAACGTCTACTGACATTACCTACTCCTTTCTCCACTATACTCTCATCGTGATGATGATCCTGCTAACCCCTTCGGGATTCACGGCGTGAACGTTTGAGTTTGAGTTGAGTTACACAAAATTTCGATAAATCTGTTTAGTGTTGGCTTAGAAGAGCAATACCCCATTCTGAGTGATTGTAAGAGGCGACTAAGGGTACAGGGGCCTTTTAAGTGATTTTTGGGCGGTGTGGTTGGAGACCCGTCACCAACAATTATTCATTATTACCATCTTTTCGCCACTCAACTTCCAAAAATGGCTAGGGAATTTCTCATTTCAAAGCTCTGGCTACCCCGTTTTGGAATTTATAGCCGTAAGTATATCCATGTAAGTATTATCTAAAACAGCACAAAGAATTACAATGTCAAAATAAATTGACAGCATTAATTAGTTAAGTTTGTGCAAACTATTGAAGTTGGTTGTTTTCGATTAAGATTGGAACAAGTCATGATGCCTCATCAAAGTTTCGATCACCAGGGAGGGGGTTGCAGGATTAGTTTTATGCAATGTCACCGAATTGAGCTTACGTTTAGAACTTCTGTAAAACTTCCTTACCTTGGGGAAGTCATTATAAGTACCTATCTTAGTTTTAATTGGTGCCAAATAATTTAAACACCTATTAAAAGCTTACTGGTTTTCACAAATATTCACCATACACATATAGTACACAATATATGAAAGTTATAACATTTTATCATTTTTTATAACTTTGTAGTAAGTACATACATTTTTCCTTGAATCAATTTAAAAGTCATTTCAAATCAATTACCGGTTGAAAGTAAGAATATTGACTAATACAGATAGTTGGGGCAGATTTTATAACAAGCCAGTTTTTTTCTGATCAAAAATATTTAAAAATTAAATACTTTTTTGTTTTTATTTTCTTATGTCATTTTTTAGCTACAAAACTTTTACTCTCTGTATATATTATTTTCCCCTTTCTATCACTTTCATTCTATTTGAGTAAAAACTAGTTTAAAAAGCAAATAACTAAGTATTTGGCAGCAACGAAGATAGATAGCGAAATTCTACTTTCTTTTCCAATACTAGAATTAATCAAACGTCTCCTAAAAGCGGGCGAGCAATAAATTAGGTGATTCGAATATTTTACAAGATCTAGTCTGAATTGTAAATATATAGGATGTCGGGGGCAGGGCGGGACAAAGCTGGGGCGGGCGGGGTGGTATTAAAAATACCTTAATCCCAGTTGTTATTTACTATCTGTTGATGAATTCTTTTCTCATCTCGAAAATTTAAATAAGGCGAACTTTGAAGAGAAGTTTCATTTCCGTTTGTAGATGCTTGCGTTTTATTTTTGTAGTATATTTTCATTAAGGTATTTTAATACACTATAGTAAGATAACCGGGAAAAGCTTTTACAGGAAATTTAATTGGTATTTAATCCAAGGCAGGTGTCCGCAGTATGAAGAATAAAAGAGCATGTATGAAAAGATTGATGGATGTAAACGAAGCCAGAGAGGTTTGCCAGGATCGTACAAAGTGGCGATCGATAGTCTCTGCCTACCACAATGGGAACTAACGGCGTGAGAATATGTATGTATGTATGTTAATTGGTATCAAAGGTTTCGCCGATGTGTATCTTTAAAAATATTTTATTGCCTCAGCTTGATTGATACGAGTAGTGTTGTTTTTCAAATATCTAAGGTTTCTTCAATCACGCCTTATGCATTTTGGAGTCTGCTTTATAATGTGCAATGCTATTTCTGAATAGTTGCTATATTTAATAAACTGTCTATTGAAAACTGTGTAGTCTTGGCTTAAATTAACTAGTCATTTTTTTAGTAGGTACATCACCGGTGGTGTGCCGAAACTACTACCAAATTTATCACGTATCACTGTTTTTCATTGGTCAGCCCCAATTTTCATAAATAATGTATTTCAACTGGGAGTTTTTAAAAAGTCTAATCTTTATTCATGAATCTTATAAAAGTGGTAGGGAAATTTCTTATTCAGAATAAGACGTAAATAAACGTTTTTAAGTTTATTTATTTATTAAGAAAAAAAAATGAAATCATTTATTCATTGCCTCAAGGAACAATAAAACATTACAATTTGTACAAAAAACACACACAATTTTAACAAAGAAAAAAAAACAAAAAACATAACTAATAAAACATTTAGAAAAAGCCTCAAGAAATATCAGCTATATAAAATTGATATAGTTAAAACAGCGACATTACAAGGAATAGATCTTGACACAAATTTAACCTGGCAACCGTATATAATTAAACTAAAAAATAAAATATCGTCCTTTCTTTACGTTCTTCATCGATTGATACGCGTCACAGACTTTCAAATACATACAGACAGACATAGGCGATATTTTTATATTACAAAAAAAATATATATGAATTCTAACGAATATTGACCAAATGACATCATGCCGACCATTTTTTATTAAACATAATATATTAACACTAACTTCAATTTACATATTAGAAAGCTGTAAATTTGTTAGAAAATATATTGAGTTTTACTCTTCAATGTAAAATAATAAAAGAAATGACCGTTATTTAAATCAACTACAAAGAACTTTCACCACAATGAAATTAGTATCTTGTAGTCCCCACCACATGCTAATGTAAAATTATAATCACATACCAAATGATATAAAAGACATTAAAAAACTTAATTTATTTACGACGAATTTAAAAAAATATCTTATCATTAAATGTTACTACAATATTAAGGAGTTTTTTGATGACCAGAACAATAAATAGAATGCCTCGATTGCTCTACAACTAGTCTACCACTAAACGATTGTTTGCCGTGCCCTTACAGGGCGTCACTTGTACATATACTGTATTTTTTACAAATTTTAACATCTCATCACCTTGTGACATGCAAATAAATTGAATTGAATTGAAATTGAATTGAATAGATACACAATTGAACTGTCTTTTTCCATGGATGTCATTCGATATATAATAATCTATATTTGTTTTAGTATTTGACAACCGTGATAGCCCAGTGGGTAGAACACTCGGTTATCTTGCAAACGACTAGTGTTCAAATCCTGGGTCGGGCCTACGGGTGTGGTTAATTTATCATGGTTGTTAACGGTGAGGGAAAACATCGTGAGGAAACCCACATGGCTGAGTTGTACTTAGTCATGTGACAGTGTATTCGTACAAAACGGCGATAGGCCTGCCCCCTATCACGTGAGTACACTGTCCATGCAAAACGTGGGTACTCTGAACACCAGGTGACAAAGTCACGTGATATTCAGAAGTATTAGTACCTCTGCCAACCCCTTCGGGGATGTTCGGCGTGAACGTTTATGTTTATGTTTGTTTTAGTATTATATTTGTAAAATAAAGTTATGATGTAACTTTATTTTACAACTACTACTTACTTACTTACTACGACTTACTAACTTTCATTAAATGTACATGTTTTAGAAATAATGCAAATTAACATGTAACATCATACTTCCAGGCTTTAAAACACAAGCTCATCAACGCCAAAAACGTAAAAACTGTTTTCTGCATAGAACTAAAAAACAACTAAAAAAGGCTTTTCTCCAAAAATATCCGATAACAACCAATCTATTTTCAGCTCCATGCACGGAACGTTCTAAAATGTTTAGGCACAAGCGGCAGATTGCAACGAGTATCCGCCGAACAATATCTATAGTCCCGTCTGCTCAAATCAACTGTCAAACCGGTGACTACAGCCAGTAAAACGGTCCATAACCTCCGATTCCAAACTAGATTTAGCAACGAATTTGCTATGAGGTCTGAATAGAGAAATATGATTGATCAGGTTATTGATGTGATATCTCGAATCGGAATGAGGTATAAATACATCACAGAGCCTTGTATTATATAAGGTGTCGTGTTAGGTAGATGATTTTACAAGTTTAGCTTAATTGCAGGGTGCCTCGAACTCAGGAGGCTTCATTTCCGATATTTTTTTTGCACTGGCTATTTATCTATTGCTGACTCTTTACCAATGTGTTACTCATTTTTTTGAGAATTATTTCACAGAAATACACTTTGTAGCAATCAATAATATCTCAGTTTTTGAATCAGTGGCTAAAACTTTTCAGAATTGAAGACTTTGTTGACTTTGTTGATGAATATGCGCGCATTTTCAGAAAAGTCAGAACTTTTGATTCATTTACGTTTTTTGCTGCTAAAAATTCAGTACTTGTAGTTCAAACAAACTGTAGAAGACCTCAGGATTTAGATCCGAGATTGATATTCACTATTCATTTCATTTCTCAGACTATGTCAATAAAATTTCGATTTGTACATATTAATATAATGAAAAGATGACCACGAACGATATATATAGTCGAAATAGTTAATGCACGTTTGAAGAATAAAATAGAATACGTATTAAAAACGTTAAAATTGGCGATCGATAGTCTCTACTTAATGGCAACTAATGACATTATTGTATGTTTGTATTTATTGGCTAAGGCATAAATTAAACCTGCTAAGAAGAAGAAGAAGTTAAACCTGCTAGGTACTTTTAAGATGTATGAAACATGAAGAACATGAAACATAAAGATTTCATGATACATTTTAAGAATTGTTTGGCTTTAGTTTTTCTTGAATCCGCATCATTATATTTATTTTTGCTATCCATAATTTTAATTTTATTAGAATGTTTTATGTTAACATAGTTAGGTCGGTCAATTTAGACATCCAACGTTACATTAATTCCCATCCAGCTGAAAGGTGGTATATTTGTTTCAAATATAATTATGTAAGGTCTTAAAGTTCCCCATCATTTCCGGGCCTGCATTTTTTTATTCAAGCTAAGTTTAAATTTGGTGTTATGTCGCACGACCCAGCTCTTGTTAATATCCGCTTACTACTGGTTAATGAATACAAAACCAGCAGGAGCCGAATGCCACTTTAATTCTCGTGAAAACGAGAGCTCATTTGAATTAATAATATTTGTATACTACTGTTCCTTTTTCTGTTTTTTGTCATTCAAATAAGGTTGGAATCATTTCAGACCGTGTATGAAAGAACAAAGGAGAAAATAATGGAATTTGTAATCGTTAGTTTTGAAACTCAAATAAATACATATATTTGATATACTATATACATCCCTATAACGTCTTCTACGACACCAACGAAAAGAAATATTGTAATATTATAATAAGCCGATATGAACTTAAATCTATGAAACAGTAACTAGTTAAACTTATTACAGACGTTGGAAAGTTAGAGACACTGAGCTCTTACACTTACCGTTTAATAGATATCAGAGTAATTTAGAGCTGTGGTAAAAGTTATTTTTCCTATCTGATGTAAGGAGTTCGGCTATATAACAGAGACCCCACATAACATGGTAATTTTGAAACGACGCGGGTCTCAGTAAAGTGGTCGGGAGACACTAAGACAAAGGCGTCCCGCATGGAATACTAATAGCCTCTCTGGAAGTCACATCCAGGAGGTCGCTCTATAGTTTTTCTATTATGATATAGATGTCTATTTTATGAGCTTCAGATAGTGGTAGCAAGAACTTGTTTTGAAATGTACTGCCACTTATTGTTTGCATTATTTTCTGTAATGTACCTGTTCTACATAAATATTTACAAGGTATATCAAAATAATGCAATAATTTACACAATACTGCAAGCTATAGCGTTGTATACTTTAAAATGGTGCTACGTGATACATTTGTCAAGAGACAATGCCAGCTAGTATTCATCGTATTTTATTAAAATGGAAAATGGCATCTAGAAATATATTTTGAGCTAATTCAACTTACAGTCTTAACATTAACGCTTTATATTACACAAAGAGTAAAAAATATTTGTCACGAAAAAAATAGTTTAAACGTTCATTTTTATTTCCACGCTATTTGTTTCCTTTGGGTTGGCATAGTATAACAAAAAGTCGCTGTTTGTGGTTGAGGAAAACCCTTTGCATTTGTCTTAAATATTTCAATACGAAGGTTTTATTTTCCACATGGCGTTTGTATTTTTAGTTTGTTTATGAACTCTGTACTATTAAATGACAACTTTACGCTTTGCAATAGTATGTGGGTTTCCTTATGCTATTACTTTTCCCATTAATAACACAAAAAAAACACAAAAGCCTACTTCAAAACCCTTGCCTACTAAAGTTGACGCTGAGTAATTTCCATTTGAGCTATCTAGCTTTTTGCATAAAGTATATTTACAAAAAGCCCTCCAATAAGGAAATGCGGCCAACCCAAGCAATTTATTCGCCAGAGATGTCTTTATAAATGTTTGAGATAACCAAAACCCATTTAAAATAAATGTTGATGGATGTTTCCTACTTTAGGAGGACACTGACTTATGATTTTTAATTATTTTTATCCACGATTAATTGCGAGAGCGTCTGACTTTTTCCGCCAACGCCGACCCGAAATTATCATATCCGCAGTAAGACCAGCGTACATTTTGATGGAGAGGTGCCAAATGGACTTATGTAGGTTAAGGAAGTTGTTAAATTATTCTTATAGTCTAGGTCGGAAGGTTATTAGTGAGAAGTAAATTATTCTCATCGCGTTTTTCTCCTTGATGTACGTTGAAAACTACAGCATCACATTTCAGTTCTGTTGCCAAATTTTTAAGTAAGTAAGTTACGGTTGAATTTTTTGATGTCTTGTTAAACACTATCCGTATACTTGCTTATGTATACTCACGCCATGAATCCCCTTGGGGTAAGCAGAGACTATCAATCGCCACTTTGGACGATCTCGACAAATCTCAGTTGCTTGCCCCACATTTATTATTACATAACATAACATAAACATAAACATAAACGTTCACGCCGAATATCCCCGAAGGGGTTGGCAGAGGTACTAATACTTCTGAACATCACGTGACTTTGTCACCTGGTGTTCAGAGTACCCACGTTTTGCATGGACAGTGTACTCACGTGTAGGGGGCAGGCCTATCGCCGTTTTGTACGAATACACTGTCACATGACTAAGTACAACTCGGCCATGTGGGTTTCCTCACGATGTTTTCCCTCACCGTTAACAACCATGATAAATTAACCACACATATGTCTTTAGAAAAGACAAATTGGTGTAGGCCCGACCCAGGATTTGAACACTAGTCGTTTGCACGATAACCGAGTGTTCTACCCACTGGGCTATCACGGTTGCACGGTTATTATTCTTCTCATATATGCTCTTTTATTCTTTTCACTTCTAATTCCCGCCTTTGCAAGAACATTTTAAAAATCTGGTCTGATACAAGTTTTTTTAAAACTCTTTTAACACTGTTTATTTGAACTGGGGTAGGCATTATTGAGCGTGACTTGTAAAATTTAAACAAACTTCTATTTCCGACGCTTAGGCTATCCCTTCCTATCCGTACAAAGTGGCGATCGACAGTATCACCCTACCTCAATGGGATTTAATGGCGTGAGTGTATGTACATTGCAAAATAGGTAACGTTGAAATTGACGAATATCACCTTTGTTTGCAAATTTTCGTATAGAAGATATACGGTTGATATTATGGTTATCAAGCTAATAGACCCCTGTATTAATAATAATCCCGTGCAATGATTGAGTAGGTATATCTATTGAAACGAAAGTCTTTTCATAATCCACAGACCTTAACCGGAAGGTAGATTAAACTCCTCGGTCTTTTGTATAATTGTCACACTGTATTTGATCTATGGAGCCATTCAAAAGAAGACTTGTTTGGCCGACATAATGAATGCAGATGTTTCGATGATACATGATATGCGCTAATTAAGCAAATAGCGACTCGATTCTATTTCTCAATTAAAATTACTTTTTCTCGCTTTAAGAGGCCTCGGTTTTCGGTATGAGTGTGTGCGCGAAGTTTTGATTTCGTTGGTAAATAGTGAACATGAATTGATTTTATTTTTGATCGATAGAAAAAAGAAATAAATTGCATGATATAATTTATCCTTAAAGGTCCAGATTTATTCAATGAAATTTTATCGCAAATTATACTGACTGCTCCACCACGCACTCTACAATTCTAAAAATTCAACTGAGCCACGGTTATAGTCCGGTCGACAGGTGGTTTCAGATAGAAAAAGGTCGGAATTTAATGAAACTTGGAGATATTGTTCAGGGATGGTTAATTAACATTTTGTCAAGTTTTGGACCTCGAGGACCCTGTGCAAAAAGAGGAGGGAGGGGAGAACTGCAAAAATCTCGACCTTTCGTCAGTTTTTCGTCAATTACCTTTTTTCCTTACATCCTACGACAAAAGCGTTCAAAAACATTTTGTAGTACGTGAAATTATCTACAATTTGAGTACTCACATATGTCTGTATGTCAATTCCTTAATGAGATATGGCGCTTCGCAGAAAAGATTTTTTTCCGAAATTCAGTAAAAATACCTTAAAAAAGCAGAAACCAACCTTATTTCTTATTTTAATAATAATAATTGTTGTTATTATGGTCTGTATTTTTGAACCCCCCCCCCAATCCACCCTCCCTTCCTCACCTAACCCCAATTCTCAAAAGCTTATTTTCTACTGTAATTTCATACCAATCATATATCATGTCGGTAATATTGGTATTGACATTAGTTACTTTTTAGACCGATATTCCCTCTCCCTCTCCTTCCCTCCACTACATAATTGCAAAAAAAGACGTAGTCCTTTCGTAAACAAATTGATGATTTAATAATTAGAATAATATTAACAAAATGAAGGTTTTGACAAAGTATACACTAGAGGCAACAGAGATATTGTTGAAAGGTCTCTCATACATAGTAGATACGCATTTGTACTTATTACAGTTCCTGTCGAGATTTTTTAGCCGTTGGTTCTGCTTCTAATTGCTCGTCGTCCTCCTGCACAATCAGGCTGTTAAGGACGTCCTCGCCGTCGTCGTATTCGTCGAATATGTCAGACGAGTCCTCCTCGTTCAAATCAGTTGCAGGGGCGTTTTCGCAGGAGTGGCCTGTGCAGTACTTGCACATAGCTGAGCATCTAAGACCTGCTTTCTTGCAGCTGCAAGCTCCGGTGCTACAGCCTTTGCTGCACTTGCAGGAAACAATTTGGAGGATGTTATCTGGCGCAGCAATTTTCGTTGTGGGGATTGGTAGTACCCCTCGCGTGGTTAGGCTCCAGCCCCAAACTGATGGGCGAAGTTCATTACCTAACCACGCTTGCACTTGCTGGTAAGTGCGGAGAGAGTGGTAATTGGCAGCGTCCCTTGTCGGTGGTAGGCGGGCTAGTTCCAATTTAGCCTTCGTCACTGATCGTGTAAATAATCGGTACCGCAAGTCGTCAAGGTTGTCATTGTCAATATTGCCTCCATAAACTACTACCAGGAACTTTTCTCCAGCGTCCTTGATTTGCTGAGGAGTAGCGTTTGATGTAAGAAACGGAGCCACTACTGCAGAGAGGGCGGTATTTTTCATATAGGTGCTGCAAATTTTGTTCTCCCCTAATCCATACGGTGCTGACGTGGTATCACACCCACTCACTGCGTCGAGGAAAAGTATATCTTTGGGAGGAAAGGAACAGGAACTAGGTGAGTAGATGACACTAGGATCACCACCTCTTCCACTTTTCTGAAGATAGATGTTCTTTATGGACATACCCAATGCCGTCAACAGAATAAGTACGTCCACATCTTCAACAATAATAATGACGCTGTCGAATTCGCTAGCTTTGGATATGGCGGTGTTGACGATCAACACGTCGGCGTCTTCATGTGCTTGCTTCACTTCGATGCTAGCTCACGCTGAATTTCGGAAAGAAATATTTTCTGCGAAGCGCCGTATCTCAGTAAGGAATTGACATACAGACATATGTGAGTACTCAAATTGTGGATAATTTCACGTACTACAAAATGTTTATGAACGCTTTTGTCGTAGGATGTAAGGAAAAAAGGAAATTGTCGAAAAACTGACGAAAGGTCGAGATTTTTGCAGTTCTCCCCCCCCTCCTCTTTTTGCACAGGGTCCTCGAGGTCCAAAACTTGACAAAATGTTAATTAACCATCCCTGAACAACATCTCCAAGTTTCATTAAATTCCGACCTTTTTCTACCCAACTCCACTTCTCGCTCAGAATTATTTATTCTATAATAATAATATTAATAATATATTTATTGAAAAAAGGTACAACAAATTGAGTTTCATACTCCCTAATAAAAAGGGCAAAGCCCTGTAAACTTAGGATAAGTATTTTGCTCAACCCATAAAGTTGGCTCACAATCACTTCAGCTTCTTAAAAAATATGTTTATAAACTAAAAGTTACACAAAAAGTCTTTTTGTGTACAAAAAGAAAGAGATCAACCAATAGCACAAGTTCTCTAAATGAGAGAACTATAAGTTAATTTTAATTATATTAAATGAAAAACTTAAGTTTAATACATGTAGATTGTAATCAATTGCATGCTTTTGCATCCTCAAATGTATGTGTAAGTTAGTATGTATGTATGTGTGTGTGTGTGTGTTTGAATGTATGTTTGTGTGTGTGTTTGCGATTGTGTAATATACAGTCTATTTTGAAAATCCTAGGAGTCATCTAATATTTAGCATCTAATATTTAGCATTGTATTTCTAATAACATCTCAGTCTGATCATAATTTAAAGTAAGTAACCAGGGTAAAAGTTTACATTTACATTCGTAACTATTTAATTCTCTTATATCTAGTATTTTATTAATAGAATTATAAAGGTGAGGGCCTAAAAATGAAAAAAAGTTTTGACCATATTTTGTGTTTAATTTGGGTTTTACAAAAACAATGTCACGTCGCCGTTTGAGATTAAGACGATTTGATGATACATGTTGTTTCAACACTGTCAATAAAATGTACAGCTTTCTTACTGTCAAAACTTCACAAAAAGTATAAAGTTCAGTAGTGGGGAACAGAATAGGCTTGAAAGTACTGACTTTTAATAACCCCCTCTGAGCAACTTCCAACACTTTTAAATTTGTTTTGTCAGCACCACCCCATGACGTTATACAATATGTCAATAAACACTCGCATAATGCTATATAAACACGTTTAAGTAATGAAGGTTGTAAAACATGTCTTATATTTTTGAAAATATGCATGAGTTTTCGGACTCTAGCTGCAATAGCACAAATGTGAGGACCAAATTTTAGATATTGATCAATAATAACACCCAAATATTTAACTTGTGGGCTTCTTTCTAATGGGATACAATTACAAGAACTGCTATCTTTTGAGCAACCTGTTCGGTGTGAAATTAAAACATTTGTTAATGGGGGTTGACTAGATTTTTTTGAATTGAAAAAGTTACATATTTTGATTTTTCACTATTCAGTGTGAGAACATTATCTTGTAACCATTCACTAACCTTATTAAGGCCTAGTTATGCAACCTCAAAAGTGTCCTCCCAGGTCTCTCCTTGGAAACAAATAACAGTGTCGTCCGCATAACACAGAACTTGACCATTGATGTTTAGATTACACAACTGATTGATATAAATTGAGAACAAAGTCGGGCCCAATATACTACCTTGCGGTACACCAAAAGACATCGGTATATCCTCACTAATATGTTCATCAATTTTCACACATTGATATCTATCAGTTAAATAATCCAGAAATATTTTTAAAGCTTCTCCTCGAACACCAATTTCTTCTAGTTTTTTAATCAATAGAGGTAAAGAAACCGTGTCAAAAGCTTTGGCTAGATCTAAGAACACAGCAAGAACTTTTTTGTGAGCATCAAGTTTACTTGTAACATAATTAGTAAGTTTCAAAACTGCATCAGTTGTAGATCTAGCTTTACGAAATCCATATTGACTGTCGGATAATAAAGTGAACTTGTCCAAAAAATTTGTTAATCGGTTATTAAGAATTTTTTCAAGGATTTTAGACAAAGAGGGAAGAATTGAGATGGGCCTATAACTATTAATACTATCTTTTTCACCTGATTTATATATTGGGATTACAACAGATTTTTTTAAAATAGAAGGAAATACACCTTGTTTCAAACAAAGGCTAAAAATGTGTACTAATAAGGGGTTTATTATATGCCTAATCGACTTAATTAATTTATTTGGAATTCCATCCCAACCAATCGAGCATTCATTTTTTAAACCTGATATTAAAATGTCAATTTCATTTGCATCCGTATCAGTCAAGACCATAGAGTTTTCGAAGTTACTTTGTAAATTATTGCTTGATACCCGTCCACCACTAATTAAAATTTTTTCTGCGTAAACTTTTCCAACATTGGCAAAGTACTTATTTATTTTATTAACAGATTCCTGATTATCATCACCACTAAGTAAATAACAAGAGTCATTTTTTTTATCATTCCTTGTCATAGATTTTATGGCTTTCCATAATAATTTCGGATTATTGCCTGCTTTATCTATTCGTTCTTTATCATAATTTCTTTTGGCTTGTTTGATCATATTAAAATAGTATTTTTTGTACCGCACGTATGTTGTTTTAATTAAATCATTGTTAGGGTTGTTTATAAATTTCCTGTGCAAATTATCTTTATTACGTTGACAGCGTAATAAACCTTGGGACATCCATGGTTTGAGCAAAATTTTACGTCTTGGAATTTTTACTGTTTTTGTATGATCTTTTATTATTTTTTGTAATGATCTAACTAGAAATAGGATACCAAAATTTGGGTTATCACTTTGTAGAATACTTTGAAAGTCCTGGGTTTCTAAGTCCTTACTCACGGCTTCGAAGTCCACTTTAATAGTCTCAGAACATTTTTTTATACTTGGGATTTTTAAACCTATAGCAAACATGACTGCTTTGTGATCTGTAATTGAGCTATCTATTACTATTGTGGTAGAAGGAAATTTGGAGTCTAGAAAAACATGATCTAAACACGATTTTCCATCTTCGCGAGTGACAAAGTAATGGCAGGAAATGAGTCCATGAAAAGCTAGAAGATTCTGATAGTTGTCACTAATATTATCCTCTTGTCCTATTATATTTATATTAATGTCTCCAATTAAAATCCTATCCCGACATGTGTTATATTTTTGTAAAATTATATGAAGTTCATCCAAGAATGCATCTATGTTATCTTTTTTAGAGAGATGTGTTTTGTTATAAGCATGGCGTCGATACATGGCAAAAATTAGCACCCTATCTGTATTTAAAATAAGACAGTTACTATTTATAGTCACTGGTTCCTCTATAACAATATTCAAAGAATCCTTATAGTAGACTACCACGCCATCATTTTGGTATTGATTCAGATTTGTTGCAACAGAGTTATAGCCGCTTAATGTGGGAATTAGGGGACAACAGGACAACCAGCACTCTGTTAAAATTAATATATCAAAATCTATATTGGTAGTGGATAAAAACATAATAAAATCTGAGAAACGTGTGGCTTCACCAATGCTTCGTATATTTTGAGTAATTATTTTAAGACTAGGTAGGCATAAATCAATATATTTATGACAAAATCTAGGTTCACATTCATAAGCTGCAGAAACAGAATGCATGTCTATTTCATTTACAAGATCCAATCTATCCATTATTTAATTTATTAAATATTAGATCAGTAACAAGGAAAATCCAAGTAAAAAAATGAAATCTTAGCGGTAAAATACTGTGAAAAAATTTAAAAGGTAATATTTTAAGTCTTGTGAAATATTTAATTTTCATGTAGTATCTCCCATATGTTGTGGTATAAGCATAAAATATGTAAATAGATTTTATAAGATAGACTTTAGATTTCAAAATAAACTTCAATAATATTATGTATAGTGTAAGTGTAATCATGGTTATTGTGTGTGTATGTGAGTAGCTGTGAGTGGAAGAATACAGTTTTTTATGAGCATACATAGTATTAATAATAAAAACAGAACTAAGAAACAAAATTAGTATGTAAATCAAACAATCATAAACAAAACAAGGAAAATATAAGTTGCTAAAGTTATGCAGACTATTAAGTAAAAAAATATCTAAGTATAGCCTTTTGCATAGTCATATCTTACATTTATTTAGATCTTCTTGAGAGTTTATTCGTATATATTTAGCTCCTTCCTTCTCTTTAAGGTAAGTTTTACCTCTTGTGGTCCAACAAAAAGCATAACCATTGTCTTTAGCAAACATCCTAGCTAAATAAAATATTTTTCTTTGTTTAAAAGATAAATGTTCCGAGACGAAAATCGGCTTTGAAGGGGTGTTTGATTTAAATATACTAGTGTTAAGCTTACTATCTTTATCCTTACTTTTATTGAAAGACCGCACGGATGAAAAAAACTTATCTTTTTTTATGACTGACACAAAATCTACCACAATAGGCCTATCCGAGTTTACAATGCCAATATAAAATGCACTGGATGGCCATTTTAAACCGTAAAGAGTACAACAACAAAAACAGTTGAAATTTTATTTCCGAAAATTAATTTAAATAAAGAAATTAGCGTATTGTTTCTAGCAGATTTGTTTTTTTATACATTGCTTTGGCAGTTTAAATTACCAACAAATTATAACAATTATATTATATTAATAAATTACAATAACAAGTTGAAAAATTACCAGCGAGAGATTTTATTTATTTGTTTATCAAACAAAACATATGCGTTAAGGATCTACGATTGCCGCGATACGCAATGCCTTCAAACATATTTTTTTTGATTATGATTTGTTTGAAATACTGCAGTTAGTGCGTATGAGTTTAAAACTGTTTGTTTTAATTCCTTGTTTTGTTCCCTTACTAATCGGTTAAACCGGAAAGTTTTAAATTAAACAAGATCCCGAAGCGTTGGTTTTATTAAAAAAAAACCCGATTCGAAAACGGAGTTATATAAAATTTTGCCGTCCTTATTCAATTCAAGAGAAACCTCGTGCGGCTGAATTTGAGCTAGACCGCCACAATGTGAATTTTAAAACGTTTTGTACGTACGTATTTGAGAACAGTAGCGCTACTATGAGTTTACACAAACGCCCTCGCTAGTGAGTATAGTTGTATGACAAAGTTATCTTATTAAGCTGTGTAGTGTCGGCTTAGAATAGCACTACCCCATTTCTTCCGGTGGATGTGTCATACTAGCGGTATTGGGGCTTTTAAGGGATTATTGGGCGATGCGGTTGGAGACCCTGTCACCAACAATCTTTATTTTACCATCCTTTTCCCACCAACATCAAAAAGTGGCTGAGGAATTTCTAATTCTCTCCTTCAAGGGATTCATAGCTGTGAGTATATGTAAGTATGTTCAAATTTATCATCGCCCCTAGGCGATACGCAGAGAACTAAAAACAGTAATGGTACTGTTACACAATTATATATCGTAATTTCAGTTCATGGGAGTTGAAATTGATTCAATAGATGAAACGCGCGTTTACTTGATATCGAGTATATAACGAAATGAAATTTACTATAGCAACTCCTGCATACCAAGTTTGAGTGACCTTTTAACTAGATATCGCGTGGTATAAAACAGCCGTCTCTTACGTCATCTCATTCTAGCCAATATCGTGTCGATAAAATAGCGCTCGTGCTAGGCCTTATGGTAGCTACACAGTAGTCGGTATTCTTCTCACACGTATTCTACAATCAAGGCTCTTTATAAAGCAACAATGAATTTTTATTGTCATAATTGTCTTCAGTTGTGTGCGATGCGTAAACAAAGGGGCGCGTGTTGTACTTGAGTTTACTTTAGATATTACATTTAGTGATTTATATGTGTATAAAAGGAAGTTCGACCAGAGCTGAGTAGTGTTGGCTTAGAATAGCACTACTCTTTTTCTAGCAATGAGCGTTCGTAAGAGGCGGCTAAGGGTATTTGGCCTTTTTGCTACCAGAGAATCTTCAAAAATATAAACCTCTGAAATCTCGTTCAATTACAGCTTCACTATTTAGAAATGTTAATGATTTTTCAGCGGCGTTTATTTGTTTAGTGATTTAAATAGATTGACCACTTTACTTTATATTTTTTACCATAACTTTTTTGTAGTAGTTTTTTAACATTATTGCTAAAATTTAAAAGACATGTCTGAAATGATAGATCAATGAAAACGAAGCTTTGCCATAATCAAACAAAGTGTCGATTCATAGTCTCAGCCTATACCGACGGGAACTAATGGCGTGAATATATGAGTGCATGCATTTATATTTCACTATCGAGCATTGAAGTTCCAGTGTAAAACTAGCTTTTCGTGATAGCTAGTATTGTTCCGTTTTTCATTTAGTTTCTGTTTGATGTGTCAAGTCGTCTGTACTCGGAGGCAGATTGGAACGCCCCACACAACGCATGAGGGTACTGTATAGTGAATGGAGCTTTGCATTGTGGTTGTAACTATTTTGTTAGCAGATTTGCAGCAGCCTTGAGTACTATAGAAACGTATTGGTAAAGAACTTTGCTTCATCTTAGTATAATCGTCAGGGTTGGAACTTGGGACATTCAAGTTTTAAGGCCTAAATTTCATACCGTCGAACCATGCCCTAGGGCATTTGTTAGTTTATTCATATAGTATTACTTGGAAGATAAGTTTAAGTTTATTTTATTTCATTCATATACATTCATATTCTCACGGCTATAAATCCCTTAAAGGGGTAGCCAGGGCTAGGGAATAAAAAAATCCTCAGCCACTTTTGGAAGTTGCGTGGGGAAAAGATGGTAAAATAAAGGTTGTTGGTGATGGGTCTCCAACCGCATCGCCCAAAAATCCCTTAAAAGCCCCAATACCGTTAGCCGCCTCTTACCGCCTCTCACCGGAAGAAATGGGGTTGTGCTATTCGAAGCCGACACAACACAGCTTTATTTTATTTATTTATGGTAAATAGTCGTTATATATACTTTAAACATGCATACATTCATCCATGCTTTAGTTTTGTTATTAGTTTCAAATTTAACTCAATGCGTCAGAATTTATTTTCAATACCATTTTGTGTTAATAGGGAAAAACTACGCTACGCCACGCCGCTTTTTTAAAACCAAAGCTCTAAAAGTAACCTTCTCTGATACACTTCTCGAGCGTGTGGTAAATATTATAAAATGAAGTTGACTGTGTTCATTAAATGATCTGCGACTCTAACCTCAACTCCGCCCATGCCGCCTTTCACGACATCCGAGGGAAGGAATAGATTAATATTGGGTCGTGTTTTAGTTTTGTGATTCCCACGATAATCACAAAAGGCGACTAAAATAATTAGGGTGATTTTGTCATTGAGAACTCATCACATACTAATTCAAAACATGTTTTTTTTTTCATTTCGTTAAGAATGGCTTAAGGATTCTGGTTTTTGACCTTTTTGTCTGTAATTCGGGAGTAAATCTAGGTAACCGAGTCCAGAAATTGCATTCAAAGTCTAGCCGTAAAACGTTCGGCATCAAAACCGGAGTTTTTGGATCGATCTCCGTGGAGTCATTTATATGAATTTAAGCAGAAACGGCTTAAACAATCACTTTATTGGTGTAAAAACAACATTAATTAATTAATGTATTAAAACTATTATACATACATATAACTCACGTCTATAAATCCCAAACAGGGCTTTAGAGCTAGAAACTCCTCAGCCACATTTGGAATTTGATAGGGGAGAAGATGGTAGAAATAAAGTATCGTTGGTGATGGGTCACCAACCACATAGCCCACAAACCACTTTAAAAAGCCCCATACTCTTGTCCCATACAGCTCTTGGGTAGAAAGGGATATTGTCATTTTAAGCCGGAACCATACTGCATTATATTAATTTAATAAAGAAAATTTATAGCAACCGATTATAATACGCAGTTCCGCTGATTCAAAGTACGGATAAGGCCACCAATGAAGTGATTTCTTGTATACAAAATCAATAAAAATCGTATTTTCTTCTGATTTCACCGTTGTGATACAAGTAAGTACATAGTTAGTTAAATTCCCTTTTTTATTTCGGAAGCACAAAGAAAAGAGATAGTTAAACAAAAAAACTAACAATGGATGGGTTTCTTACTAAATTGCCCACCAGTCATTGAAACAATCCCATATTCACATATTTACACAACATGTATGAGTCACGATGAAACGGCAAAATCAAGTATTTTTTGTTATTACTTATCACAAAAAGTATTGCCATAAGCGATATAAATTCTATATGTTAATGTATTTGGGACACGTGAATAAAACACCGAGCTAGGAACAAGACTGACTCATTTATTTATGATTACCCTCACATAGATTTACATATAGCAAGAGGTACCGACAACCCCCTTTAATAAAAAAAATAAAAAAATATAACACATAAACACATGTATAATTGTTTTACAGAAGTAAAAAGTTTTAAACAAAAATATTGTACGAAATTTATGTAAGAAGGTAAGAATTCATAATTGATTAACTTGATTATTGACCCTTATAATTTTGCTTTAAACAAAACTCTTTTAGGCACTAAAATTTTATATATATATATATATATATATATATATATATATATTTGACAAGTGATAGGTTTACATTTATCAAATTATATTTGACAATTATTTTTAACATTTTAGACTTGTAATAATCATAGACAGGTATAGTACATAGGTTATATAAGTGACATACCATGTGGAAGTATTGTCTCTAATTACTATTTCCAAATAAGGTATATTTTAACACTAGTGGATCGTGCCAGCTTCGCACAGGTAGCGTTGTTTTTTAAATATCTGAGGTTTCTTTCTTTAGTTCAATTTATTAAATTTATAGCACTCCCTAAACAGTGTAGTTTGGTCATTTTTAATGCGCTTTAATGAACGGTTCAGTATTTCCGTTTAATAGCAAATTTTGGAATAAAACGCTATGAAGTATTTATAACAATCTAAAAAATAAATCATTACGTGTTGTAGGATGCAACTATTGGCGCCATCTAGTATGTTATATGTAAATTAGTAACGATTCGGTTATGGTCACGGGCGCGATGGCTTATTTTATGTATAATTTCGGTGTTTCTCTACCGATTTCTATGATTCTTTTTTTATTGAATAGGTAATAATGTTACCTTTTTTAAATTAGGGATGAGTGAGACCTTTACAAACGTAAGAGTAAACAAATATAATCAGAATGTTCCGAACTGCTAAGCTATCAGGAATTACACGTGTTATTGTGAGTCAACCGTAAAAGATAGACATAAACTGTTGAGAATTTTTTTTTAGAAATTTTTATGAAGAATATTTCCGTCATACATGATTTCTATGTAAGTTTAACCATTAAGGCTGCACACGCGACGGAAGCTTAAAAAATGTAGTAACTTCTCCCGTTTTCCCAAAATTTCCCAAAATTCCCCTTTCCTACTCTGCTGGAAAGTATACAAAAACCTGTCCAGGAGTATGAAGAATAATTGTGCCAAGTTTCGTCAAAATCCGTCGAGTAGTTTTTGTTTCCATAAGGAACATACAAACCGACAGACAGACAGACAGACAGACAGACAGACAGACAGACAGACAGACAGACAGACAAAAATTTTACTGATTACATTTTTGGCATCAGTATCGATCCCTAATCACCACCTGATAGTTATTTTGAAAATATATTTCATGTACAGAATTGACCTCTCTACAGATTTATTTTATGGTTAAAAGAACTTACCTAAGTGAATTTCTACCAAAATTATATGAAATGTTACATCCGAAGAGATTTAGTAAACCATGTAGTCAGATCCAGGATACACTGCATGGTCACACCGTTCAGAGCGAAAATAACGATTTTTCAACTCATTCCGTTCACCAATCGGTCTCTCGTCCTCCAATCTCGTTCCTATGTTCGGTTCTTCATTTATTTTAGAGGTATCTTAGCTGTGAATTTGCAACTGAAGGGTTAGATAGGTTCACCTTTCTCTGGGTTAGGGTGGGTACTAAATCTCTTCGGATGTAACATTTCATATAATTTTGGTAGAAATTCACTTAGGTAAGTTCTTTTAACCATAAATTATATTTCAATGTTACATCCTCAAGATTTAGTAAACCATGTAGATGTTTAGAGTTCTGGTTGCAAATGATAACATGTATTTGGTTAAATAAATTATTGCAAACAATAAAATTATTACAATTAAAGGTATTGGTGAAAGTCCATTTCCCATTAAATTTCAAAGTATTTAAAAACTGTCATTTACTACTAAAACTAGTATAATACCAAAAGTCAAAATACATATTTTGTTTATCACATATAGGATGATAAAAAATAAAGCTATACCAAACAGGTCGACTAGCCAGTCTATATACTTGCTTTCTTAAACTACCAATGGGCATCCCTGATCAGTACGCAGCCAAAAAGTGTTTATGTCATTGTAAATGTAAAATGATTAACGAAAATTTCTTTCAAAATAGAAAGATGAATCTTTGTAGCCAAAGTATTTGAAAGAAGAATTAAAATACATGTAGCAACTATATCTTGAGATCTATACAAGAAGATAAGAATGCTTTCTTAAATTTATTTTTAAGAATAATATTTATAAATTACTTATACTCCCGAGATTAAAATACAATTATATTTATATGCTTAGGAATAAGTCCAAACCAAGAGGAAAGGTTTGATTTGAATTTGTCGCCAAACTGTTGTTGGTTGATTAATTTAAGACATTAAACTTATTAATGAGTGCACTCTGTATTTGATACACCATACCTATAGAGGTATAATAGTACTTACTATTGCCAACCATATATACATGTATATATATATGACCATACCATAGTTAACAATATTTTAGACGATTTCAGTAGAAACTGCTTAACTAATTCGACTAGAAAAATAATCAGAACAAGACAGAATTAACAATGCTTTCTTTTTGTTAGACTTTTGGTAATAGACATTATTATAATATCTTTAAAGTATATAAGATTTTCTTAAAGATATTTTCTGACTTAATAAATAAATAAAAAAGAGAGAGCCTTTGAATTTGTTAAGACCAAAAAAAAAAAAAAAGTCTGTATTTCTACACCTTTATTTTATATATGTCGAATGTGCAAAAAAGGGAACATTGAGAATTGCAGTTTCAAGGTACAAATGGAATGAAAAAATATTATAAGCATGAAGATCATGTTGCAATCAAGAATATTATTGTATTAAAATTAAATATAACATATGTATAAATATTATACAATATGTTTTGCTTGTGATGTAAATAGGTATATTTATGACTCGCCTTGACAGAATATGTGTTTTAGTTATACATAGGTTTACGAAAATATTGTTTGGTTGCTAAAAGCGGCGATCGACAGTCACTGCACACCCAAACGGGAACCAATGGCGTGAGATATGATTGTATGTATACATACAACACAAAAAACGATAGCATGCTCTCGATTACTATCCAATTAAATAAAAGTAAATTATTGACGTAAGAAATATAAGGGAATTTCATACCTACCCTGCTACATACCTGCGATATGCTTTTGTATAGTAATATTTCTAAAACCAACTAGATTCAAACCCAATAAAAGGGAACTATCTTCAGTTCGTTTTGACCTCGTATGACCATGAAAAGACCATAGACATAAAAATAACCGCCCTTGCATGCGGATCCATAAGCAGTTATAAATACGTTCTGCAAAAGGCGATTCAGATAAAATATAATGATAAAAGTTTAGTGTAAAAACTTCCAACGACCAACTGCTTTTTATATATAATTTTTATATTAGAAAATCATTTATTTAAATATGTAGAAATATATGAATAAGTAACAAATTCGAATTTGTATGTTGGCAATTGCAAACACGTAAGTGGTTTTGCGATGGAGAGGTTTCAATTGTGTCAGTTATGCTATTGGAGCCCTGTATTTACTAAATACCAACAGAGACATTCGTAAAGATAAACGGTAAAGGTAATGGTCTAGAAGGAAAACGATAAAATTTATCAAGTTTGTGAAAACTACATTTTTTCGTGTTCTTTACTTTTGGTAAAGGCATACGTACAATTGCTAAAAGAAACAAAATGTAAGATTCCTTTGAATCTATTGTGTTATTCGAGATGATTCCCTTATGATCTCTGAATGAATTTCTCGGTTTAAGAACTAATCTACAATCTCAATCACACATATATGAATATTTGTATATAATACATATATTTCATTTACAACACATGAAAAAATTCTTACACCCTTCCACGACGTCATAATTTACAAAGATATGAATGGATCATCAGCATCATCAGCACCTATGTGCATTGTGACGACACTGAGTGTACCTGTAAGCGTCTAGCAGGTGGCGGCCGGCGGCGGTGGCGGCGGCGGCAGTGACGTGACGTGTCCATCACGGTCTTCATCACGGCAGGTACAAGCACAACCGTAGCGAGCGGGGACAGTTGCGGCGGCGGTCTTGTAATGCCATGTGGGCATCATAATCAGACAGCAAGATAGTCCGTCGTCTTTTGTATGTGGGTAATAATGAAAACTATTTTAATTTTCGTTTGTGAGTAATAATGAAAAACATTATTACCATGTGATTATTCAAAATAATGATGTTGATTTATCCATAACAAGGTTATTGGATATGTAACTAAGAGCCAAAAGGCAATCAAAGCTGATATTGTGTTTGTGATTTTTCCAAACTATTATTACGGCAAAGTCAGCACCTCAAGTGAAATTCACTGAGTAGATTATCAGGTACCTGTCGATATACTTACCATCATACTGTTTCATGTTAATCCTGCTGGGATATATAACCCCAATGTTCAGAGAACTCGTTAGTGATGGGAACTATGGTCGTCTCGACCTTTAGGTTCTTCTTGCTTGGGTACGTCATTCGTACTGGTTCGTATGACACATTATTTTCCGACAACTCAACGTTTTTATAGTAAAAACTTACGGTCGGTGCACACCGTATTATTTAATATACATGTAGTAACTATTTACTGATTGATGATAATGCTGAAATGAATAAAGCTACTTTCTGGGAAGTATCTCGTACAATCACTTTAGGAAAGCGCATGCCAATTGATCTTCTGGATAATATCTCGTATTACCTCTTTAAGAAGATTAAAAAGTTGTCGATGTATAATATTATTCATTGTGATAACGTACGGTAGGTGCACACCGTATTATTTCATATACATGAAGTAACTATGTACTGATTGATGATAATGCTGGAATGAATAAAGCTACTTTCTGGGAAGTATCTCGTACAACCACTTTAGGAAAGCGCATGCCAATTGATCTTCTGGATAATAACTCGTATTACCTCTTTAAGAAGATTAAAAAGTTGTCGATGTATAATATTATTCATTGTGATAACGTACGGTAGGTGCACACCGTATTATTTCATATACATGAAGTAACTATGTACTGATTGATGATAATGCTGAAATGAATAAAGCTACTTTCTGGGAAGTATCTCGTACAACCACTTTAGGAAAGCGCATGCCAATTGATCTTCTGGATAATAACTCGTATTACCTCTTTAAGAAGATTAAAAAGTTGTCGATGTATAATATTATTCATTATGATAACGTACGGTAGGTGCACACCGTATTATTTCATATATATGAAGTAACTATGTACTGATTGATGATAATGCTGAAATGAATAAAGCTACTTTCTGGGAAGTAGGTATCTCGTACAAAAGAAAAGTATTTAAAAAAAAAACCTTTTGGTATAACGCCTTATCACGTTTTGAAATTTTAGTAGTTTGTTATACATATTAATCATGTCACCTTTTGTGGGATATCTTGCAAAACCAGTTCAAGAAAATACATTATGACAATCAGTGTTCTGGTTAATATTCCTTATTATCTCTTTAAGAAAATTTTAATATTGAACATCTTTACTGTTTTTATGATTCATGACACTTTCTACGCTGTATCGCGTAGGTAAAACCACTTTAGATATACATTACCTCAATCTTCTGGGTAATATTACATTACTTATTATCACTTGAATAAGACTAAAAAGTGGGTCATTGATAAAGTTAATTAGAATTATGTCACTTTCTGCGCAGTATCGCACCATCACTTAAAAAAGTGGATTGAAGAAAAAACTGTATAAGTATAATAACTCATTAAGGGGCTTAAGAACATAAAATGATTATATTACTCACCGCCATTTTTGCCGCCAACTATCAAAAATGAATTTACATATATAGTATTTCGGAGGTAGGTCCTTGTCAATTCATATATTTACTTGAACAGTCATTATACACTGGTATTTTCTAGCTGAAAAGCTGAAACTGTATGATTGTAACAATTTCTATTTTACGGAGACGAGACGTGTTTCCAATGCAGCACACCTAAAAAGAATGAAGAACCGAACATAGGAACGAGATTGGAGGACGAGAGACCGATTGGTGAACGGAATGAGTTGAAAAATCGTTATTTTCGCTCTGAACGGTGTGACCATGCAGTGTATCCTGGATCGGACTACATGGTTTACTAAATCTTGAGGATGTAACATTGAAATATAATATAAGTATAGATAATCATTTGGAATTTCATTGTTAAAGTATAAAGTTAACACTCATTTGATTAACATGAATCATAATTGCTCTTTTTTATCTATTATTACAAAGAAAACAGCGTATAGGCAAGAAGATGAGAAAAAATAAGTACTGATTTATTATATTATTTGTTTTAACATATTTATATATATTTTTTTTATTGGCATGCGTTATTTCATCGGATATACATATTTCCAATTTGAATATTTTCAAATAAAAATGTTAATGTGTAGGCAGCAGCTAGTAGGATCCCCATCGATCAGGCGGTCTCACCGCCCTGCCGAAACGAGTTACATAACCATTATTATTTGTGTTATTTGACACTGGGACCGCGCGGGAGGAATCGTCGAGTGCCGGTGACGTCACCGATATATCGTCGTAAGGAAATGCTTGTTTTATACGCTTATCTGAAATATGTTTCGCTTGTTCTACGGAGTCCCGTATGAGATGGCGACGATTGCGAATTAATGTACCACCATAATTCATTTGAATAAGATACGACCTAGTACCCCTTATTGACGTAACAGTCCCACTGACCCACTTTTTGTCTACTCTAACTCTGACCTTGTCGCCAACACGCAAAGGTGATAGATCCCGGGCTGTCCTATCATATGAGGTTTTTTGTTTTTCTTGACGAGTTAATAATTCATTTCTAACGTTCTTTTGGAGTTTCGGTCTAAGCAGCTGTGGTTTACAAGGAACAATTCCTCTTAACTTCCTATTATTAAGTAGTTCTGATGGTGATGCCAATTTATCACTTATAGGGGTATTTAAATATTCTAGTAGTGCTAATCTAAAATCAACGTTTTCAATACTCGTTTTCTTGAGTATATTTTTTATTGTCTGAATGGTTCGCTCTACCTGGCCATTCGATTGCGAGTGATGGGGCGAAGAAGTGATATGCTCGAAACACCATTCAGAAGAAAACTCACGGAAACTATGCGAACTAAATTCGGGACCGTTATCGGACATCACTATATCAGGGATGCCTTGGCGACTAAAAACAACCTTTAACTGCCTGATTACGTACTCGGTTGTAGCGGACTGCAGTTGTATTACTTCTACAAACTTGCTATAGTAATCCACTATGGATAAATATCTGTTTTCCTTAAAATGAAATATATCAACTCCAACTTTTGACCAAGCTCTGATAAGTATTTCATGGCAAATAAGTGTTTCCTTTTGATTTTGATTTTTAAATGTTAAACAAGCTTGACAATTTTTTATATAGTCTTCGAGTTGTGAATTAATGTTTGGCCAAAACATTGTATCTCTGGCTCTTAATTTACATTTTTCCAAACCTAAATGCCCTATGTGCACCCTTTTTAACATCTCTTTACGCATGGAAGTTGGAATAACAATTCTATTTCCTTTCCATATCATTCCGTAAGCAACTGAAAGCTCATCCCGATAAGTCCAATACGGCGTGATGATATCTTCAATTTGGGTTTTATGTGCAGGCCAACCATTTTGTATATATTTCGCCAACATCTGTAATTCACTATCCTCCTGTGTTCTTTTTTGAATTAAAATAAAATGAGAGTCTATCAGCGGGTTACTAAGCGCGACTGCACAGATCTGAGCGCGCTCGTCTAGTAGGTCACGGGGGGCGGCCAGCGGCGCAGACGCCGGCTCCACGGCGCGGGACAGAGCGTCCGCCAAAAACAAATACTTGCCCGGCTTGTAAACTAATTTAAAGGTATAAGGTTGCAATCGCAATAACATTCTTTGTAGCCTGGCGGGCGCTGTTGCTACGGGCTTGCTAATTATGCTAACTAAAGGTTTGTGATCTGTTTCTATGGTAATATCGCATCTACCATAAATGTACGTGTAAAACTTCTCACATGCATAAACACAGGCCAAAAGTTCTTTTTCGATTTGTGCGTAAGCTTGCTCAGCTTTCGTCAACGACCTTGATGCATAGCAAACTGGCAAATTATCTTGTAAAAGACATGCCCCTAGGCCATTTTTCGAAGCATCTACGCTAATTACTACAGGCTTGTTAAGACTGTAATACTGTAAAACAGGAACATCTGTAAGACACCGCTTTAGACTATTAAAAGATTCTTCATGTTCCAACGTCCAATGCCATTCAATATCTTTTTTAAGTAGTTGTCTGAGAGCATAATTTCTATCCGACAGATTCGGTATAAAATTAAATTTAAAAATTAACGTTCTCTGGACGAGGCATGTTCCGAATAGCGGATGTATATGAACCATCGGGATATATACCATTAGGCGTAATTATGTGTCCGAGATATTTAATTTCAGTTAATCCAAATTTACACTTTGATTTATTTAATTTCAAATTTATCTCACGACATCTTTCTAAAACTTTCCTCAACCTATAGTCGTCTTCTTCTTTTGACCTTCCATATATTAGGAGGTCATCAACAAATAGACACACTCCTGGTATGTCGTCAAAGTATTCGTACATTTTTTTGTGAAAAACCTCTGATGCTGATGTTATACCAAATGGTAGGCGGAGAAATTTATAGCGCCCAAAGCTTGTATTAAATGTACACAAGTTGGTACTTTCTGGGTGTAAACGTAGTGTTCAGAACACTGAGATTAGTGCGGGCGAAAGAGGGGCGAACAAGGCGCGCGGGGCAGCTCATGGAGTGACTAAGCCATTACTTAAGATTAGCTAACAACGAACGCATCGCAACCGCGTAGATTATAGTTTTCATATTTCTTGTAATTATTCATTATAGTGTTATACAGTCCACTCTCTTTCATTTGGTGTCGAAATTCCTTATTCCTATCATCGAATAGGGCATTAGCGCCAACATATGGTCCTAACTCGCCGTTCAGAAGACCGTTTAATTGCAAGAATATACTTACGACGGACTGGGCTTTGAGATACTGCTTACCGCTTCAAGATATTCATCGGACAGTTTCTCACCAAGTTCACGAGTGAATTGGATACTAAAACTACGGCGTAGCTGCATAATCTAAACAAAAATCAAGATTTGGAAATACGAGAAACATATCAACAAATCTGGATTGTGAACCTTTGTCTGGTGGTCTTCAGCTTCGATCTTAGTCTCAACAACCTGTGCAAACCACTGGAAATACGGATAGCAACCTAATCAATCAAAAATCCATCATCAATCATATACGGATGTTACATTGGATCAGAAAGGAAAGGACGCAAAACTGTGAGATTTTTCCAATTTCCTTATATTCATTTCTATCACACATCCCTCCTATCTTTTCTCAATAATACCAATAATTATCTTTCAAAATATATCCTTAATACGAGAAGTAACGTTAATAACAGCATTAGTCTAAGTCAAGCACCTGATAACCTAGTATTTAAATTCAGTTAAATAGGTTTGTGTGCGATAATTAATCATTACATTTCTACTAACTAATTACATTTCTTATTACTAACTTTTTGCAACCCTTTTATGTATTAATATAATCATTTCTTACAGTAATTTCCTTCGTTTTCGACTAACGCAATCATTTTTATTCATTATCAATTTATGTCGGTAACTTTGAGTTTCATTTCCGATGTAAAACCGCAGAACGCCTTAACTTACCTTGCTACAAGAAACGTTGCATTTTTACGCCTTACAACTTTGTGCAGGCAATGTTTTGTACAGTATTTGTACAGTTGTATTTTTAACAGGCGTTAGTTTCTTTATGAAAAGTGTTTCTTTGATAAAGCAATAAAAAATTCTAAATACTTTTCTTTTTTGAAAATTATATAATTAAAGTGTTAAAATTTGATTTGTTCATTAATATACTCTTTATTATTTGGTTATATTTATAAAATGGGTGTCGAGGAAGATTTAAAAGTTTTAAAGAAAAAGCGTAGTACAATTAAGGCGAAACTTACTCAGTTCATAACGTTCATAAAGTTACATTGCCAAAGTCAAGAATTTTCAGATTCACAATTATTTGAACTTGAAGATAGAATTAATAAATTAGAAAAAGCTTATGATGCTTATGATGAAATACAAACAGATATGGAAAGTTTTTCAGCCAATCCCGACGAGTTGTATGCGGAACGAGAAGAATTCAACAATACTTACTTTAAAGAAGTCGCTGCCGCCCGTTCATTATTATCACGGCATCGAAAGCATACTCAACGCGAATTAGATGCTCGGTCGGAAACAGGCTCTACTTCGGAAGCTACAGTCATCACTCACAAACAAAGCAATGTAAGACTTCCTAAAATTAACTTACCGCACTTCGGCGGTGGTTATCAGAATTGGTTAGAATTTAAAGATATTTACGTTTCATTGATACACAACGACAAAAGCATTGATGATATTAATAAGTTTCACTACCTACGTGCGTCGCTGCATGGGAGTGCAGCCCTTGTTATTAAAAGTTTAGATTTTAGGTATGAGAACTACAGCTCTGCGTGGACCTTGCTCTGTGAAAGGTTTGACAACAAACAGTTGTTAATCAATAACCACGTGCAAGCTCTCTTTAATATTAAATCTATTGAGAAAGAATCAAGTCAAGGTATACGTCATATTATTGACAATACTAATAAAAATCTTAGAGCTCTATCCACACTAGATCAGCCCGTGCAACATTGGGATACCTTAATAATTCATATAATGAGTTCTAAATTGGACTTTCTTACAAGTAGGGAATGGGAGCAATGCCGTAATTCACTTAGTAATCCTCCATCTTTAGATGATTTCATTAAATTTTTGAGCAATAGAGCGAATCTTCTCGAAACATTAGAAGAAGCCAAAGCAGTCAAAAATCTTAACAAGGCCGAATCATCATATCATAAAAACAAAACATTTATAATTTCTGAATCCAATAATAACAAGACTTTCAGTAAAAACAAGAATGATAGTATGACTTGTCCATTATGCAACAAAGAACATTACATATTTAGGTGCGATAAATTCATATCCTTGCCCGTAGATGCACGAATTCAAAAAGCTAAAGATTACAAAATTTGCCTCAATTGCTTACGTCCAGGGCATTTTGAATCTAGGTGCAAACTTGGAAATTGTAAATACTGCACACAGAAACATAATACACTCTTGCATAAACATGAGGATTCATTAGCTTCTCAAGAAAATGTTGCTTTTCCTTCTAAAAGTGATGACACCAAGCATCTTAACAAAATCACTTTACTTTCAACAGCTTTAGTAAACGTCATTGACAACAATGGTAAGCCACATACAGCGCGTATTTTGCTCGACAATGGGAGCACTTCTAACTACGTAACCAAAGACTTATGTACCAAACTTAAATTGCGTATAAATTCTTTAAATACTAAAGTAACGGGAATCAACAATCAGGTCTCAACCAGCACTCATTCATGCACTATTCATATAGAGTCTTCAAGTGGTGATTTTAAGACTTGCATAGATTGTTTGGTCTTACCCAAAATTACAACTTCTATACCCGGCACATTTATCAACGTGGAAAATATACACTTACCCTCAGGTATTTGTCTGGCAGATCCAACTTATAACGTTCCGTCCTCTATCGACATATTGGTTGGGGCAAGCGTTTTTTGGAATGTTATTGGATCGAATCGCATTCAGCTCGGCAAACATAATCCTACTCTCTTTGAAACAAAGTTAGGTTGGCTTATTTCAGGTTCTTTATATCACCAACCAAACACAGATAAATCGTTATGCATGTTCACACATGAACAACAAATACGTTCGGATCTCACTCGTTTTTGGGAATTAGATACAATTCCAACACATTACAAATATACATCGGAAGAGCATGCTTGTGAAACAAATTTTAAACAAACCACACGTCGTAATTTTGATGGTAAATTTATAGTAACCATGCCGCTGAAAGAATCTCCGGATGTTCTGGGAAATTCTTATGAAATTGCCAAGCGAAGATTTTTTTCTCTGGAGAGGAGATTAGAAAGAGATCCTTCGTATAAACAAAAATATGTAGATTTCATGACAGAATACGAAAATTTGGGCCACATGACCGAAAATGTTGATCCTCATTTACACAAAAATCAATATTTTCTGCCTCACCATGGTGTCATTAGAGAATCCAGTACAACTACGAAACTGCGCGTTGTCTTTGATGCATCTGCCGTCACAACGTCCGGAAAATCTCTTAATGATATACAGTTAGTAGGTCCAATAGTACAGGATGATCTTCTTTCAATTTTACTTCGGTTTCGTCAGCATAGATTTGTAGTATCCGCTGACATAATGCAAATGTACCGTAACTTTTTGGTAGATGACAGTCAAATACCACTGCAACAAATTCTATGGCGCACTGATCCTTCTCTTCCATTAAAGAAATATTATCTCAGAACAGTTACATATGGCATGGCATCTTCTCCATTCATCAGTACAAGATGTCTTCTTGAGCTATCACAAGCATCTTCTGATACTGCAACGCAACAAGCCATCGCCAAAGACTTTTATATTGATGACTTTTTGTCAGGTGCAGATTCCATTGAATCCACTATTCATTTATGCCAAAATGTAAAAGCTACCTTAGAATCAGCCCAACTTAAATTAAGAAAATGGCAATCTAATCATACAGACATAATCAAAGCTATTCACCCTAATAATCTTTCTAATCAGTATTTAAATTTAAGTGAAAATGAGCAATCTAAAATATTAGGTATAATTTGGCTAAGCGGTGAAGATTTATTCAAATTTTCTATCAATAACATTATATTGTCAGATACTGTCGTAAGCAGACGTCACATTTTATCCACTATCGCTCAAATTTTTGATCCTCTTGGTCTAGTATCCCCGTGCATTGTTGAAGCAAAAATTTTGATGCAAAAGTTGTGGATAAGTAAAACGTCATGGGACGACGAAGTTCCCTTAGAAATTAAAAAATCATGGGTTAAATTTGCTCAAACTTTACCTCATCTTAATAATATAAATATTCCTAGGTGGATATCAACCATAAATCCAGTTTTTATTGAGCTTCACACTTTTACTGATGCTTCTGCAGTGGCATATGGCGCTTGTATTTACGTACGTTCCGTGGCCGGGGATGGTTCCGTTACAGTCCATCTTTTGGCTTCCAAAAGCAAAGTTGCCCCCATCAAATCCACAACAATTCCACGCTTAGAATTGTGTGGAGCCTTGTTGGGCACTAGACTTTGTAATAAGGTACTTGGATCTCTTACTTTGAAATCTCTTAAAACTGTGTTTTGGTGTGACTCGACCATCGTACTTGGTTGGCTATCTTGTAACCCTGTGCAGTTGAAACCCTTCATACGTAACCGCGTTTCGGAAATTCAAGATAGTTCAGACACAAAGGCATGGCGTTATGTCCCTACAAAAGAAAATCCAGCTGATCTTGTGTCTCGAGGATTGAGTGCTGACTTACTTACCGATTCAGTTAATTGGTGGTCAGGCCCTTCTTTTCTTAACTTAAAGGAAGAACTTTGGCCTAAACATCCCCAACCACAGAAACTTACAACACTTCCAGAAACATTCGCAGTATTTCATTCAGATACTGAAATTACATTCTTCCACACATTCATACAAAAATATTCATCTTTCTCAAAACTTCAACGCATTTTAGCTTACATATACCGATTTTATAATAACTCCAAAAAACGTAACTCGAAAGAGATTGGAGCCTTGACATTTTCAGAACTGACTGCATCTTCTAATCAGTTGATTCGCTTAGCTCAAATGGAATCATTTCCAATGGAATACGAATGCCTTAAATCATGTAAACCTCTTTCACATAAAAATCGTCTCCTTTCTTTATCACCGTTTATGGATACTAACGACATTATAAGAATAGGTGGTAGACTTAATAATTCGTCCTACGAATTCAATGTGAAGCATCCGATATTAATATGCAGTAAAAATTATTTAAGCATTTTAATCTTTGAGATGTTTCATTTGAAACTCTTCCATGCCGGTCCCCAGTTGCTACTGGCCACAGTTAGGCACAACTACTGGTGTTTAGGGGGCCGCAACTTATCTAAGAAGATCGTTCGTTCGTGTGTTAAATGTCGGCGATTTAAAGGGGAAACAATACAACCTATTATGGGTCATTTGCCGAAGGAACGCGTAGAATTGGAGTTCCCCTTTCTTGAAACTGGAACTGACTACGCGGGACCGATTTTAATTGCTGACCGCAAGGGAAGGGGGTGTAAACTTGTTAAATCATACATTTGTATTTTCGTTTGTTTGGCGACTAGAGCTCTCCACTTAGAGCTTGTTTCTGACCTCACTAAAGAAGCTTTCATAGCGGCGCTGAACCGTTTTGCAGCTCGTCGGGGTAAGCCCAAAAATATTTACTCCGACAACGGAACAACGTTTGTTGGTACCTTCAATGAATTATCAAACATTCTTAATCAAGATTATACGCATGAAATGTCAGAGTCTGGCATAAACTTCTTATTTATCCCAGCTTATACGCCACACTTTGGGGGTCTCTGGGAATCAGCTGTACGGTCAACTAAGCATCATTTGCGTCGCATTCTTGGTTTAACCCATCTTACGTATGAAGAAATGACCACTTGTTTAGTTCAAATCGAAGGAATTTTAAATTCACGTCCTATTACTCCACTTTCAAATGATCCCACCGACCTGACTCCTTTAACCCCTGCTCATTTCCTAATTGGAAGATCTCTTCTTTTCGCACCGCAACAGGAGATCACAAATGAGAAAATCACAAATCTTCAGAGATATCAACGCATCGAATATCTAAAACAACATTTTTGGAAACGCTTTACTCACGAATATATTTTTTGGCTACAACAAAGGACCAAATGGTGCACATCTAAAGGTCAACTCGAAGAAGGGAATTTAGTTCTAATCAAAGATCGAACCACATCTCCACTAGTATGGCCTCTTGGTCGTATTATCAAAACCATTACTGGAAAAGACGGTGAAGCCAGAGTTGCCGAGATCAAAACTAAAAAGGGTGTCATTCGACGAGCATACAACACCATTTGTCCACTTCCTGTATATTCCATTGAAGACAACTCTTCAACGCCGGGAGTATGTTCAGAACACTGAGATTAGTGCGGGCGAAAGAGGGGCGAACAAGGCGCGCGGGGCAGCTCATGGAGTGACTAAGCCATTACTTAAGATTAGCGAACAACGAACGCATCGCAACCGCGTAGATTAAGTTTCCATATTTCTTGTAATTATTCATTATAGTGTTATACAGTCCACTCTCTTTCATTTGGTGTCGAAATTCCGTATTCCTATCATCGAATAGGGCATTAGCGCCAACACGTAGCTGCCAAAAACTTTGTTTGGCGTCCACCGAACTAAAGTATTTAGCGTCACTAAGGTTAACCACCACTTCATCCAGTGTTGGCAACTTAAAATGCTCTCGCTTTATGGCATGATTTAACTCGCGCGGGTCTAAACAAATACGTACATCCCCATTTGCTTTTCTCGCCACCGTCATGCTACTAACCCAGTCCGTTGGTCCTTCCACCTTCGCTATGATGCCATCCTTAACCATTTTGTCCAATTTATTTTTAATGCAATCCTTTAAAGCTAAAGGTATCTTTCGGGGAGCATGTACAACAGGTCTTATACTATGATCTAGCTCTATTTTATACTCTCCCGGCATACACCCGACACCTTCAAAAACATCCGCATATTCTTTGTATACAATACTAGTCAACTCACTGCTTTGATCTTCATTAACGGCCAGCACTAACTGCACAACATTTAATTCACAACACGATTCACGGCCTAATATAGGTGGCGATTGAACATCGGCCACAATAAATTCTAATATGTAATCGCGATTCTTATGACTCACTTTCAAATTGCATTTTCCAACCACCTTGATTACACCCCCTGAGTACCCAACTAATCTTACGGATGACGAACTTAATTCTTGTTCCCTAATTCCTAACTCTACTAATTTACTATAAGGCAATATATTCACGTCGGCCCCAGTGTCTAACTTAAACGATATATTGAAGTTATTTATAAGCAAATCAACGGACCAATCTACATGAGAACCAGAAAAGTGATAGATTACCTGATCGGGGTTTTCCTCTGCTTGAATTCATATACTCTGCACATTCTAGAGAACATACATACATACATACATACATATACTCACGCCATTAATTCCCATTGGGGTAGGCAGAGACTATCGATCGCCACTTCGTACGATCCTGACAAACCTCTCTAGCTTCGTTTACATCCATCAATCTTTTCATACATGCTCTTTTATTCTTCATACTTCGGACGCCAGCCTTTTTGAGCACACTCTCAATTTGGTCCAAGTGTGTTCTCCGTGGTCGTCCTCTACTAACATTACCATCCACACTAGCTCTATAGATCCCTTTTACCAATTTTCTATCATCCATCCTCTCTATGTGCCCAAACCATCTCAACATTCCTTTTTCTATCTTTCTTACAATATCATCTTTCACACCACACTTTTCACGAATAACGCTATTTCTCACTCGGTCACACAATCTAACATTACAAATTTTTCTGAGGGACCGCATCTCTACTGCATTCACTCTGCTCTCATGCTTCTTCTGCCACACCCAACATTCGCTTCCATACATAAGCGTAGGAACAAGAACAGCATCATGCACAGCCATTCGGGCCTTTTCAGACACCGATTGACTGATCATTAGGCTATTTATTGCTCCATTTACCGCATTACCCTTTTTCACTCTTCTTTCAATGTCTTCATCACATTTTCCATCCCTTGTAAACAAACTTCCCAGATATACAAACTCCTTCACCTGTTCCACATCCTTACCATCAATCGCAATCACGCATTCTGTCACATCTTCCTGTCTCTCAAAAACCATCGTTTTGGTCTTATCCACATTCACCTTCATTCCCTTTCTTACAAAAGACTCACATGCAATATTCATCATCTCTTGCAACTCTTCTGCCGATGATGCAAGTAGCACTTGATCGTCAGCATACAAGAGGCATTTAATGATGAATCCACCCATCCTTAGTCCATAATCACTTTCACGCAACTCTGTCAAACAGTCATCCATGAACAAATTGAAGAGCCACGGAGAAGCTACACATCCCTGTCGGACACCCCTAGAGATTCCGAACCAGTCAGTGTTTTCCCCGTTTACTCTTACACATGCACTAGAATCCTCATAGAGTGATACCAATGCACGTATAAGTTGACTCCCCAACCTGAACTTGGATAACACCTCCCATAAACACTTTCTTACCACCCTATCATACGCCTTCTCTAAATCAATGAAGGAGCAATACACCTTTTGGTTCTTAGCTAAGAACTTTTCAGTGATGCTCCTTAGAGAGAAGATTTGATCCATACATCCCATTCCTTTCCTAAATCCCGCTTGCACACCCCATATTTTCTCATCAGTTTCATTCATCACTCTTTCAATCAGTACCTTAGCATACAATTTACCAACAATGCTGAGTAAGCTGATGCCGCGGTAGTTTTTAGCCTCTTGGTGTGACCCCTTTCCTTTATATAGAGGCACAATCACCGCCTTGCACCAGTCTCGAGGAACTTTGCCACTCGACCAGCATTTTTTGGAAAAGGAAGTACAACCAAGAAGCCACCAACTAGAGAAATGATTGTAATTATTGCACCTCAAGCACTTTTTCCCAACAGCGGGACACATAGAATTCTGATGATGTACCAATCCACACGAACCACACTGCACACTAGGAGTCGGTCGCGTAGGGAACCCACGGCGCGGAGACCGGGGTGGCGGCGGCGGCGGCGGTGCAGCGGCGGACGGCGCGCGGCGCCCAGCGCCCGCGGCCCCGCCACGAGCCGCG